>CM076569.1:617790003-617932711 GCA_034641835.2 Pinus albicaulis
CATGAATAAAATCATCCTGTAATTCTCGATACAGAATTAGAAACAGGCTTTGGGGAGCATAAGCTTAAATAAGCTACTCCAGAACAGATTGGGGTTGGTCTGTTCTAGGAGATGATCTCAGCTCAGGGGTGAGTTCTAGAGGACAAAAGAACTCTAAGGTTGGGAGGTTGGTCAATTACAGAAGTGGTATGTTCATAAGTTCTATGAATGGCTAAAGTACCTGTTATGGTGCAATATGGTTAATGGTTATAGATGTTATGTTAGATTAAAATTTTGAAGTTATTATTGCCTACATTTAACAGAACTCTGTAGAAGAAATTAATCTTCTCAACTCTGTATAGTTGTAGAAATAAAATCTGTGGGGAGAATCCATCAGAGTCTCTAAACCAATGTTGGTTTAAATCTGAGGATACATCTTACCCCAAAGATGATTTAGTTGTTTAATTTTAATCTGCTTCTGGACTAATAAAATAATTTTTGCATATATGAAAGGAAAGAAGGATACCCTTACCTGTAATAGATATAATTGAAACTAGAATTACTTTAAACTTTTTTCATTTAGGTAATGATATAATCTAATAAGGTTATGTGTTATAGACATAAAATTATACAGGTGAAAGTATAATTGACTACAACATATAGGAATTACTTAAATAGCAATGATAATGTAAATAAAGGTTACAGTTGATATGAACATGCCATGAAAGCAGACTGCATAGTGTTAAAACAGTTAAATTTCCTTTAGAGATTTGCATGTATATATATGTATTTAACCAAAGTCTGGAAATTAAAGCTAAATGTTAATAGATATATTTTATATCTGCACTGAAAAATGCTCTATTAAGGCTGATATGAACATGCATCTTAAGTACTTTGAAATTTAGAAATTAAATTCCATCCAGAGACTTTCATTTATTAGACTAAAATCCTGTGATATAGGACAGAAAAATAAAATGAGACTTTAACATGTGAAATTTTATCTATGTACAGTTTCTAGAAAACCAGAAGTTCTAGAATAGATAATTGTTCTATTATACTCTATGTTGAACATTAACTTATGGCAAAATAATATGAAAGATTTTGCTAGAAAATATAGGGGAAAAACCTTGAGTACGCCTATGTATTTAAGTGATAATAACCCTTTCCCAAAGTACAATAAAGAATGCATATGCCTAAACAAATGTGAGTACCCACATTAAGTGCACATAGGATTTTATCCCTATAGATATATTTCAAATACTTGTGTTTTATTTTAATAGTGCATGAATAGTGTATAGATTAAATAGCAAGGGAAAAAAATGAGTCAAAAGTGGTTTATGGAAATTGAAGGTAGCTTATAATACATGTACAGGTGAAAGATTAATTGATTGTTGGAAATAAAAATTGTTACAAGCTACCAAGATATTAACTTAAGATTAGTAGTATATATGAAGAAGGAGAAGGGTTATTTCTATCAGCCTATGAAATTAACTACTCATTTCCTGGGAAGAACTATTGATAATCGAAGAGAAGGACCTGTGTAATCATATAAAATAAACATCTAACATATAGAGAAAACATGTGTAGACAATGAACCCATTTCTGAAATTACAATGAGATACATAACCACAGTTTAAATTCTTATAAAAATAGCCATTAGAGATGAATACTCCTGGTATAGAAGCCAGTGAGAAAATCTTCCTCCATTATCAATTAAATCTGAAGAGGATTTGTATGTCAAAAAAAACAAAAATATGAATTAAAATATATGTTTCATGTAGTAACAAAGTCCATAAGTCCTCGTAAAAAAAGCGAGCATATCATTCATAAAAAAAATGCTATGGCAAACTCGCTAATTGCAATTAATGCAAAGGTGAGATCTGAATATGAGGACTAAACGTCGAAACCCTCGCGAGACCTCCAAGGAAGTCCAAGTGAAGGGTGTCCTGATTTACCAGAGAAAATATTAAATCAGACCACCTACCTGAAAAAGTCAAATAGTCATATAAATGAGTTCGTGAATAGAGGAAAAATGTGATGACACCTGTGCAAGTCAATACAACAAAATTTTCAACTATGTGTTACAAAAAAAAAAAATTACAATGGCAACGACTTGATATACTTGCGAGGAATGAGGGATAATTACCTGAGTGGTACTGATATCAATGCTGAATAGATAAGAGTCCTGGTCAAACAAAATGACATGAATAGATGTAAAAGTGCTATGGATCATTATTATGAGAAAAAATTATTCATAAAAAAATTCAAACCCGAGAGGAATTACCTCTAAGAATGGCCATGCATAGAAGTCCTTCATGAAGCCAAATTGCAAAACCTAACCTATCAATTACGATGGGAGAGTCAATTCAGGAAGAATCGAAATACTTCCCTTAACCACGTCAACGAGGAACCAGTTAAAGATCATATCAATGGACAAAACGGCATTCTATTACGCCCCTCAGAACTTAAGATGCTCAAAACAAACGATTCAAATAAATTCCATGAAGTATCCACAAGAGATTCGAAATGAACTCTGCAATAATACATATGCATCCGAATGAAAATTTTAATAATGCCATTACCCTATCAGGGTATGTGAACCAACAACATAAAACCAACTTACATTCAGAACGAAGAAAATTTGGTTAAAAATAGAAGGAAACCGGAGCTCGGCCTCCCAAGAGGAAAGAATATACATGTATAGACCAGCTTTATAACGATGGAATAAATATTAGAGGTAAGTCTTACCGAGAGAGAGAGGTAGTGAATGTCTGCATTGTGGAAGAACTTGTAGAAGTTGCGTGGTCGACATAGGAACAAACCAGGAAAACGGAACCAGAACTAAACACCACTCTGTAGAGAATCAAATGAATACTGTGAATGAGAAAGTGAACCTTAAGTACCAGGAGTTGGGACGAAACCCTCAAGCATCTTGACCCCACAGGTCGCACGCATCGGAAATCTCCACAATGGATCGATGACTCATGGCCAAGAGTTCAAGAAATGTCAAGTGGAGGCAAACGTAATTAATAACATAGATTTATTGCCATAAATGAGAAAGACGTAAACATATACCAAAGATTTTGAAAAATACAATAACTCAGAACCGTAATAATTGTGGGTTGGAACCCTAATAAAACGTCAAGATCATACAATATGGAGATAATACGAATCAATGTTGCAGTTCACAAATGTCAAAGTGATCTTCTCAAACGTCGAAAGGAAGTTAAGGGGTGTTAATTATAATGGTTCATTATTTAAAACAAAACTTAATATATATGTGGTGTTGTAAGACAAAGAGATAACGTGAGAAAGCCAGGAGGACCATTACAAACTATAAGTACGATGTTTATAAGATAAAAATGAATTAATACCATATGGTTATATGCAATACTTACGCTATATATATATATATATATATATATATATATATATATATATATATATATATATATATATATATATATATATATATATATATATATATATATATATACAAACAAATATGTTGCCTCTTAATAATAGTGATAAAGTGGAAGATATATATTGGAAAAAAATAATAACCATATGATTATATGGAGTATTAGAAGAGAGCATTATATTCATTATGGTTGAGAAGTTTATTAAAAATGTCAAAGGCGGAAGTTAATAAGAAAATTACCAGTAGGTGAAAGTAATTTATATATATGAAAAAAAAATTGTGGGAAGTGGGAGACATTACAAATGGTATCAGAGCTCATGTTAGAAAAACTAGGTTGTTGTTGTGCTCACTGTATAAATTAATTTTTGTTGAAAAAAAAAATTGTTACTGATCTTGTTTTGTTTAGTGTACAGTGGTACTGGAACTGAAAATTCAATGGCTGAAGGAGATGAAATTTATGTTGATCTGTGTGATGAAGATAACACGCCAGATCCCAACGCTCCTTTGATGTCTATGTTGCACGGGTTACAACGGGAGATCGCTGAGTTAAGAAGCCAGAATGACAGGTTGTCATTAGCCAGTGAGGAGCAAGAAAAGCTCATAAGAGAACTGACTTCACAGAACATCCAAGAAGGTGAAGGTTCCAGAAAGAGGAATAAAGGCAAGTTCTCTGATGATTCTGAGGAAGATGACACTACTAGACATCAGTCTAAATAGAGAAAGGAATTACAGGGGGAATTCAGAAAAATTAAGCCTCCCTCCTGTGATGGGGAGAAGGAGGAAGATGATGAGGCATGGTTGTTGAATATGATTAATTATTTCCAGGTCTATGAATACGAGAGTAATCTGAAGGCCAGGTTAGCTGTCTACTAGTTGCAGGGTAAGGCTACCTTGTGGTGGCAGCGGACAAAAATGGTCCATGCCATTGATGAAAAAATAGTGACTTGGGAATATTTCCAATTCAAGTTTAAAAAATTCTATTTGAACGAACATTATTATGATGATAAAGCAAAGGAGTTCCATGAACTCAGATTGGGACAGCTCACCATATATGAGTTTGTCACCAAGTTTACAAATCTATTGAGGTATGTTCCTTATATTCTTGAAGAGAAGGAAAAGGTACAAAGGTTTTTGAACTGTTTTCCTGTGGTTTACAAGGAGAAAATAGAGTTCGATAATCCAAAAGATATGGATGAAGCAGTGAGGAAAGCTAGATTATGCTATTAGCAGTTTAAAGGAAAGGGTGAGCATGGGAAAAGCTGGGTAAACAAGGGTGAATTCAAAGGAAAGAAACAGAAACCAGCATACTTGAAGAACTTTGGTAGGGATCATTAGCGGAAAAAATTTAATAAACCAAAAGAAAGTCAAACTGCTCAGTCCCAAGTTGGTTCAAAACAACTAGATGGAGATAATAAGAAGGAAGGAACAATTAAAATGTGGGAGCCTTTGAGATGTTAAGGCTGCGGAGAACCTCATTTTTTGAGGGACTGTCCACACCAAAATATTCAAATGATTATGGGGGATCGAGAAGCTACCACAGTGAATGATATAGCAAGGAATATACCCACTATCAGTGCAGCATTTGAGAACCGACAAGAAGAACACCAGGATACTATGGTCGAGATGGAAGGTAAGATTTCTGACCAATCTGTTACAGTTTTGATTGATCCGATTGCTTCTTTGAGTTACATTAGTCCACAAGTTGTAGTGAAATGCAATCTCAAGACTGAAAAATTTCGGCAGTCTTGGTTGGTCTAGTTAGCCACTGGCACCAAGAGAAAAGTAACTCATAAGTTACCTCAAATAGAAATTAAATTAAATGATTTTTAGACACATGTAAATTTAAACATTCTGCCCTTAGGCTCATATGATTTGCTGATAGGAATGGACTGGTTAGAAAACAGAAAGGCTATGATGAACTGTTGGGATAAAACTCTGCATTGCATAGATGAGGAAGGGAGACCCTTTATACTCAAAGGAAAACTGAAACCAATTTCTATAAGACAAATATCAGCTCTGCAATTAAAAAGAATAGCTAGGAAGGGATATCGAGTATATGCTATAAATGTTGAAGAAATAGGACAACAACCTGAAAAAAACCTGCTGGACACTTTGCCAGTGGTAAGAGAGTTTAAGGAAGTTTTTCCAGATGAGATTCCTCATCTTCCCCCCAAAAGAGAGATTGACTTTTCCATCGATTTGATGCAGGGAGAAACACCCGTTTCCAGAGCCCCTTATCGGATGAGCCCCCCTGAACTCATGGAGTTGAAAATGCAATTGCAAGAATTGTTGGATAAAGGTTATATCAAACCGAGTGTGTCTCCTTGGGGAGCACCGATGTTGTTCATGAAAAAGAAGGATGGAACCTTTATAATGTGCATTGATTATCGTCAGCTGAATAAGTTGACAATCAAAAATAGATACCCATTACCTATAATTGATGACATTTTTTATCAAGTAAGAGGGACTTCAGTATTTTCTAAGATTGATCTGAGGACTGGTTATCACCAACTCAAAATTAAGGAGGAAGATATTAGTAAAACAACTTTTCGAACTAGGTATTGTCAGTATGAATTTGTAGTCCTACCTTTTGGGTTGATGAATGCCCCTGCCACTTTTATGTGCTTAATGAACAGTGTTTTGAAAAAGCACTTTGTTAAATTCGTACTAGTGTTCATCGACGATATTCTGGTTTATTCAAAAAGTGAGGAAGAGCACAAAGAACACTTAAGGATAGTTTTGCAAACGTTGAAAGAAAACCAGTTATATGCCAAATTCAGTAAATGTGAATTTTATAAAGACAAGATTCAATACTTGGGGCATATTATTTCTGAACAAGGATTGGTTGTTGACCCTGAAAAAATAAAGGCTACAAGAGAATGGCCGATGCCAACTAATGTTTCAGCAGTGATATCATTTATGAGAATTGCAGGTTATTATCGAAGATTTGTGGAAATATTTTCTACAATAGCATATCCCATAACTTCACTACAGAGAAAAGGCACCAAATTTGAGTGGACTGAAAAATGCCAAAACAGTTTTGAACAACTAAAATTAAAAATCTTTAGAGCCCCTATACTAAAGACTGCAGATCCTGACCAAGAGTTTGTTGTGTGTACTGATGCCTGTAGAGAGGGATTGGGAGGAGTTTTGTTGCAATAAAATTCTGTTATTGCATATGAATCTAGAAAAATTAAGAAACATGAACATAATTACACTGTATATGATCTAGAATTGGCTACTGTATATCATGCCTTGAAGATGTGGCGACACTATCTTCTTGGAAAAAAAATTACATTGATGACTGATCATATTAGTCTCAAGTATTTCTTTTCTCAAACAGATTTGAATGCTCGACAAGCCACATGGCTGTCTTTTCTAGGTGAATCTGATATGAACATAAAACATATCAAAGGGAAGGAAAACAAAATTGCTGATGCGCTAAGCAGAAATGCTTGCCAAAACATAAGCAGCATTGGGAGTAGTGCTAGTTTTGATTTAGAAGATCTAGTTGAAAAGGTAGCAGATCAAGATCCAAACTATGGGAATCTAAAAGTGAAAATCCTAAAGAAAGAAATGGCTAAATACACCCAAAACCAAAAAGGGTTGATCTACTATAAAAACAGATTGTATATCCCCAATGTAGAGTCCTTGAAAAAAGAGATCCTAGATGAATATCATAAACAGCGATATTCAAGACATCATGGATATCGGAAAATGCTAACAGCTTTGAAAAAGAAATTGTTTTGGCTAGGAATGAAAAAGGTTGTAGCAGACTATTTAGCTAGATGCATGGAATTTCAACTAGTGAAAGTGGAACATCAGCACCTAGCTGGTCTTTTAAATCCCTTTCCAGTTGCAGAATGGAAATGGGACACTGTTTCTATAGATTTCATAACTGGGTTACCCAAAACAAAATACCAGCATGATTCAGTGATGGTAGTGGTAGACACTTTAACAAAAGTTTCACACTTCATACCGGTAAAATCTACTTTTGGGACAACCCAAGTAGCAGATGTGTTCCTAAAAGAAATAGTAAGGCTACACGGGGTCCCAAAGATGATTGTTTCAGATAGAGATGCTAAGTTCACAACAGCCTTTTGGAAAGGTCTGTTTGGGGGCATGGCCACTAAACTGAATCTTAGTACTGCCTATCACCCTCAGACAGATGGTCAAACAGAGAGAGAAAATCATATTTTTGAGGATATGCTGAGAATGTATGTGATGGATAGGCCATCAAAATGGGAAAACTACATGCATTTAGCTGAATTTTCTTACAACAACAGCTATCAATCGTCCATCAAAATGATTCCATTTGAAGCACTCTATGGAAGGAAGTGTCATGCTCCTTTAAGTTGGAACCAACCTGAAGATAAGATAGTATTGGGGCCAGATATTTTACAAGAAATGGAAAGGATTGTCAAACAAATACAAAGAAATATCAAGACAACACAAGATCGATAGAAAAACTATGCCTATAAGAAGAGGGTGCATCGAGAGTTCAGAGTGGGTGATCATGTGTACCTGCGTATTAAACCCAAAAAGAGCACACTTTATGCTGGAAGTTGTGCAAAATTGGCTCCTAGATATTGTGGGCCTTTTGAGGTGTTAGAAAGGGTGGGACCAGTGGCTTATAAACTGGCCCTACCGCCCCATGTTAAATTTCATGATGTGTTTCATGTTTCATTATTAAAAATATATGTACATGACGCTTCTCACATTGTTGATTGGAATGTGATACAGGTGCAACCAGAAGGGGAGTTCCTTCTAGAGCCGCTTCAAATATTGGAGCGGGAAGAAATTGAATTGAGAAACCAAACAGTAGCAAGAGTAAAGGTGCAGTGGAAGCAATTTACTGCTAAAGAAGCTACATGGGAAAGAGAAGCTAAGATGATGGAAAAATATCCATATCTATTTTCAAAATGAACTCTAGTAGTTAGTTGTTAACACCGAGGACAGTGTTTGTTTTCAGAGGGGGAATATTTAACACCCCTAGTTTTATGTTTTCAAGTTAGACATTTGAACTTCAATCCAAAGGGGGTGGACCACAATGGATAATTATTGTGTGGGTGTAATTAATTATTTAATTATGAAAAATAAATAAAGTAGTTTTGTGCATATTGACCAAATGATACTTTTGAGATCACTTGCCAAATCCATGAGGTATGGAAAGAGAGTAAGACTTTCCCCAAAAATCTTTCAAAAATCCTTGAAAGAATTTAATTCTAATTTAGATTTTTGAGGAAAAATCTAGATTCCCAAATGAGGTGGAGAGTAGTTGGAAAGAGGTAAAAAGCTATAAAAGCAGAAATCGGCTTTAAAAGTCCCTAAAAAATGGAAGCCTAGGCAAACAGGAATAAACACATCCTGTAATTTTGGACACAGAATTAGAAACAAGCTTTGGGGAGCATAAGCTTAAATAAGCTACTCCAGAACAGATTGGGGTGGGTCTGTTCTAGGAGATGATCTCATCTCGGGGGTGAGTTCTGGAGGACAGAAGAACTCTAAGGTTGGGAGGTTGGTCAATTGCAGAAGTGGTATGTTCATAAGTTCTATGAACGGTTAAAGTACCTGTTATGGTGCAATATTTTTAATGGTTATAGATGTTATGTTAGATTAAAATTTTGAAGTTATTATTCCCTACATTTAACATAACTGTGTAGAAGAAATTAATCCTCTCAATTGTGTATAGTTGTAGGAATAAAATTTGTGGGGAGAATCCATCAGAGTCTCTAAACCAATGTTGGTTTAAATTTGAGGATACATCTTACCCCAAATATGATTTAGTTGTTTAACTTTAATCTATTTTTGGACTAATAAAATAACTGTTGCATATATGAAAAGAAATAAGGATACCTTTAGAAGTAACAGATATAATTGAAACTAGACATACTTTAAACCTGTTTCATTTAGGTAATGATATAGTCTAATAAGGTTATGTGTTATAGAGATAAAATTATACAGGTGAAAGTATAATTGACTACATCATACAGGAATTACTTAAATAGCAATGATAATGTAAATAAAGGTTAAAGTTGATATGAACATGCCATGAAATCAGACTGCATAGTGTTAAAACAGTTAAACTTCCTTTAGAGATCTGCATGTATATATGTGAATTTAACCAAAGTCTGCAAATTAAAGCTAAATGTTAATAGATATATTTTATATCTGCACTGAAAAATGCTCTATTATGGCTGATATGTACATGAATCTTAAGTACTTTGAAATTTAGAAAGTAAATTCCATCCAGAGACTTTCATTTATTAGACTAAAGCCCTATGATATAGGACAGAAAAATAAAATGAGACTTTAACAGGTGAAATTTTATATATGTACAGTGTATAGAAAACCAGAAGTTCTAGAATAGATAATCGTTCTATTATAGTCTATCTTGAACATTAACTTATGGAAAAATAATATGAAAGATTTTGCTAGAAAATATAGGGGGAAAACCTTAAGTATGCCTATGTATTTAAGTGTAATAACCCTTTCCAGAACTACAATAAAGTATGCATATGCCTGAACAGATATGAGTACCCACATTAAGTGCACATAGGATTTTATCCCTATAGATGTATTTTGAATACTTGTGTTGTATTTTAACAGTGCATGAATAGTGTATAGATTAAATAGGAAGGGAAAAAAATAAGTCAAAAGTAGTTTATGTAAATTGAAGGTAGCCTCTAATACATGTACAGGTGAAAGATTAATTAATTGCTAGAAATAAAAATTGTTACAAGCTGCCAAGATATTAACTTAAGATTAATAGTATATATGAAGAAGGAGAAGAGTTATTTCTATCAGCCTATGAAATTAAGTGCTCAATTCCTGGGAAGAACTATTGATAATTGAAGAGAAGGAACTGTGTAATCATATAAAATAAACATCTAACATATAGAGAAAACATGTGTAGACAATGAACCCATTTCTGAAATTACAATGAGATACATAACGACAGTTTAAATTCTTATTAAAATAGCCATTAGAGATGAATACTCCTGGTATAGAAACTAGTGAGAAACTCTTCCTCCATTATAAATCAAATCTGAACAGGATTTGTATGTCAAAACAAACAAAAAAATGAATTAAAATATATGTTTAATATAGTAACAAAGTCCATAAGTCGTAAAAAAATGAGCATATTAGTCATAAAAACAATGCTATGGAAAACTCACTAATTGCAATTAATGTAGAGGCAAGATCTGAATATGACTAAACGCCGAAACCCTCGCGAGACCTCCAAGGAAGTCCGAGTGAAGGGTGTCTTGATTTATGAGAGAAAATATTAAATCAAACCACCTACCTGAAAAAGTTGAATAGTCATATAAATGAGTTCGTGAACAGAGGCAAAATGTGACGATACCTGTGCAAGTCAATACGACAAACTTTTCAATTGTGTTATACAAAAAAAAAAAAAAATACAATATCAACGACTTGATATACTTACGAGGAATGAGGGATAGTTACCTGAGTGGTACTGATATCAACGCTTAATAGATAAGAGTCCTGGTCAAAAAAAATGACAGGAATAAATGCAAAAGTGCTATGGATCGTTATTATGAGAAAAATATATTCATAAAAAAATTCAAACCCTAGAAGAGTTACCTTTGAGAATGGCCGTGCGTAGAAGTCCTTCATGAAGCCGAATTGCAAAAACTAACCTATCAATTACGATGGGAAATTCGATTCAGGAAGAATCAAAATACTTCCCTTAACCACGTCAACAAGGAACCAGTTAAAGATCATATCAATGGAAAAAAAGAAATTCTATTACGCCCCTTAGAACTTAAGATGCTCAAAATGAATGATTCAAATAAATTACAGGAAGTATCCACAAGATATTTGAAATGAACTCTGCAATAATACATATGCATCCGAATGAAAATTTTAATAACGCCATTACCCTATTAGGGTATGCGAACCAACAACATAAAACCAACTTACATTCAAAATGAAGAAAAATTAGTTAAAAATAGAAGGAAACCAGAGCTCGGCCTTCCAAAAGGAAAGAATATACACGTATAGACTAGCTTTATAATGATGGGATAAATAGCAGAGGTAAGTCTTACCGAGAGAGAGAGGTAGTGAATGTCTGTGTTGTGGAAGAACTCGTAGAAGTTGCATTGTTGACATAGGAACAAACCAGGAAAATAGAACCAGAACTAAACACCACTCTGCAGAGAATAAAATGAATACTTCGCATGAGAAAGTGAACCTTCAGTACTAGGAGTCGGGACGAAACCCTCAAGCATCTCGACCCTACAGGTGGCACGCATCGAAAAGCTCCACAACGGATCGATGAGTCATGGCCGAGAGTTGAAGAAACGTCAAGTGGAGGAAAACGTAATTAATAATAGATATTTATTGCCATAAATGAGAAAGACGTAAACGTATACCAAAGATTTTGAAAACTACAGTAACTCAAAACCGTAAGAATTGTGGGTTGGAACCCTGATAAAACGTCAAGATCATACAATACAGAGATACTACGAATCAATGTTGTCAGTTCACGAATGTCAAAGTGATCCATAAGCAATCTTCTCAAACGTTTAAAGGAAGTTAAGGGGTGTTAATTATAATGGTTCATTATTTAAAACAAAATGTAATATATATATGGTGTTGTAAGACAAAGAGATAACATGAGAAAGCCATGAGGACCATTACAAACTATAAGTACAATGTTTATAAGGAAAAAACGAAATAATACCATATGTTTATATGCAATACTTACGTTATAAATATGCAATATATATATATATATATATATATATATAAACAAATATGTTGCCTCTTAATAATAGTGATAAAGTGGAATATCTATATTGGAAAAAAATAATAACCATATGATTATATGGAGTATTAGAAGAGAGCATTATATTCATTATCATTAAGAAATTTATTAAAAATGTCGAAGGCGGAAGTTAATAAGAAAATTACCACTAGGTGAAAGTAATTTATATATATGAAAAAAAAAATTGTGGGAAGTGGGAGACATTACAGTTTATCAACACTTTTTTAATAGCATGTTTGCTTTTGTTCCTGCTACTATTCATTTTAACCTTTATATGATACAGGAAATTTTTTTATGAAATAATAGCAAAGATCACTAGAATATGCTTCCAAAGGATTCTTGATTCTTAATGGTTTAAGAACTTGGTAACTTGTTAACGCTTCATTTGACCATTTTGAGAGTTGAGACATTTTTTTTTGTAGATAAGGATGGGAAAATATGGGGACAACTAAGACACATGAGTTGGGAAAATTTAAATTCCTTTCTTCTGTTTATTAATCATATAACTGAAAAATTCTATATTGTACATCATCACATCTAAGAGAATGTTATAAGAATAACACCTTATGAAACCCTCCATTTTGCAAAATAACAATAATATCCTTTATTGATGGGAGTTAGACAATATCAGGGACAATAGTGCAAATATTCTCATTGGAAAGGATTCTGGGATTGGTAGCAAGGACTCACACATCCTTTAAGAGCATCTTGTTCAGACTTTAAATGATCAAGGGTATTTCTACCTTCACTTGGTCACAAATAGGGCTGGATTTTTTGGTATGAAAATTTGGAAAGATGCAAATAAACTTCATTTTGGAGATCACCTTGCACAGGAATGGTCTCACTACACAAAGTTTTTAAGACAATATCTCATTTATCTGTCCCCTTTTGAGGATACTTTGGTTTGGTCTTGTTGTCCTTGACACTTCGGATGTCCTTTTTCATCCTTAGATCAACTACTCAAAAGTGTATCTACTGCTCCAAAATACATTGTATACTTAGCCCTAGTAGATCTAGTTCTCACAGTGGATTTTCCCATCAAATCTTTGTACAATAATCTCCATATAAGATCAACAACTCACAGTGAATTATTTCTCTAATTCACTATATATCAATCCTTTAACAATGAACTTTCTCACACTCATTAGGTCCACCATCATGACTGTACATTAGCCCTTAAATACACGTCCATAGCTCCTAGATCTCATCCTTCTTGTCTAGATCTTGATTCCTTATTTCTTTCATTGATAAGATACATGGTCAGTCCTTCTTGGATCCTTTCCAAGTCTACCAAACCCATAGAAACCTTAGAACATCGATGCCCCGTTTCCACATCTGATCTGCTACAACACTCTGTTCATACCTTAAGCGCTCTAGATTTTTCCTTCAACACCCTTGATCTAACCCTTGGAATCTAAAATATGTTCCTTGGTTTACCAAAGCTAATCCTCAAGCTTCTAGATCTAAAGCTCAACACCTTTGTCTTAGCAGCATTATCCTTTATGCCATATTAGGCCTTAACCACCTTGCAGCCTTCTCTAACCCACACTAGACTACTAATTTGTGCCTTGACCCTCTAAAATATGGCCTCTACAGACCCGCGGACAACCTAACCATCCTACGACTCTTCTCTCCCTTCTGTGTATAGTATTGAGGAGTCTCGGTCCCTTTCCAACTGACTTAGAAGCCTTACGCTCAACCTACAACAAGAAAACTAGGGCTTCAACCCTTCTCCAATACTTAGAACAGAACACGGTTAGGTCTCTAACTTCCACAACCTTGCCTTAGCAAACTTGGGTTGCTCGCACTAGTTTTCCACCTTCATTAGGGTTTTTTTCCTTATGAACAGAACTAGGCCCTCTTATGGCATCCTTAGTACAAGAGGGATACATATCTCTTGCACACGATGTGTCATGAGCCTCTTCTTAGATTCCTTTTATACTTTCCCTCTGTCTGTAATGAACTCTTGATCATACTATATGAATGAGTAGCTCTCCATCTTTGTATCAAGGAAAAAAATTGATAGAGAAGAGGATGATTATCAACATAAATTATTGAATCCAAACATCATAGATCCCCCTTAATATTGAGAAGGTAACTTTTCCTATAATGTAACCATCTACAATTTTCTATTAATCCTGGGATTTTATAGCTCCCTCTGAAGCTCTATTTTGGATGATCATCTAGCCTTTAATCATGTGCTATCCATACGAGAGATGAGACTTCCATGAGGCCACTGATCAATGATAAGGAATATTCCTTTGCATTCAGGTGACTATATCTATACAACTATTTCTTATAGGATATTTTTCTTATCATGCTCGACAAGACATAGAATCTGTCATGTGTCTTCTTCAGGACAACTTAGATTTCGTGTAGATGAGTGTTTCCCCAAAACAGATTGTTCCATAGCGCCATGCACTTCTTTTCTTAGTTTATCTTTAAAATAGTGACTCCAGATGTGTTAAATTTAGGAAAAGTGATGTATTTTCTTTTACTAGTAGATCCCATGAGCTTCTTCATAAATAAAATTTAAAAAGATGAACTATCCGTCTATTTTGTTCACAACAAGACTATAACACGGTTGGAAATTTACAAGAGATTCAATATATTATCATGGCTTATGGACTAAAACAATAATTCAGTAAATGATGTTGAGTTAGATATGCCATATATATAGAAGAGAGGATATAGCACAAGAGCGTATGCTGATACAAACGACTAGAGATATGATGCCATTACCATTACATTGATTCTCATGGCATTAGAATAAGTAGACCTAATCATTTGAGGGACATGTGGCCACAAATGAGTGAGAGTGAGGAAGAGTGAGGATTATGTGATGATCATTATAAAGATGTCATTTCATAATGCGATATTTTGTGTAATGTCGTGATGTCGCTTCAAATAGAGGTGGCAATGCCAAATGAAATGCTCTGGAAATTATATAATGATGTATATAATAAGTCAGATCCAAGGCTCCAAGGATAGTTAGAGAACCAAGCTACTAGAAACATGTTACATGTTTCTTGAAAGCAAGAGCCCATTTCTGAGATTGATTTTCACAGACATATGTATGTATAGAGCCACTGTTGCTTATAGCTTGAACATATTCGATCAGTCTTAAAAAAAATTCTTGGAAAACCTTCGATCAACTTTTCACATGAAGATAATGTGGAGTGAAATCAATGTTAAGACGATCATGCATTTCCAATTGTTCCACCGTTGCATATGAGGATATTCGTTGCCAAACATGAATTGATCTCAATCCTTCTTGTTGATAATAGATTTTTTAAAATAGACAATGTTGAAGAATTTCTCCAATGTTGCTAATTGTCAAGTATTCCATATGTAATTAAGTATTTTTTCTATATTCAGTTTGCAAGCGTGGGATTTTGTTAGGCCCTATAAGGGCGAGGATATTATAATCTATTTATCAAATAGAAAAATCACCTCTTAATTAGTATTCTCTCTATTTTCAGGTCTTCATCAATGTCCCATGGTATTTCAGTGCACTATACTACATGTTGCGCCCTTTCTTGACAGAACGTACCAAGAGAAAATTTGTAACTGCACATGAAGGAAAATTCACAGAGACCTTCTACAAGTATGTGAAATTCCTTATCTGATGTAGTGAAAATATTCTCAACCTCAATTGAAGACTCTGATTATATATGATGGAATGAAGGATATATTCAATGAAAATTTCCTAGAAACTTATTTAATACTTGATTTTACTTGCAGATTTATATCTCCAGAGAATGTGCCTATACAGTATGGGGGACTTAGCAGGACCAAAGATGTATAATTTGAATCTCACAAGCCTGCAATAGAGTTCTCCATTAGAGCTAGGGAGAAAATCGATCTTCAAATCGAGGGAGTGGAGGTAACGTACATAAAAAAATGCTCAAGTCTGTCGATTTTGTATCAGTTCCTGCATTTAAATTTAGCTCTTTCGCCTCAGTTTTGTTTCCAATATACTTCCAAATTTTATGAGTTTTAGTTTTGAATATAAATTTTATGGGTGTTGTATTTGAGATCGAGTTCATCCTCAAGATCTATGCGATTGGGATTTTTCTTTGTTTTTGAATTCTCACATTCAAGTTGTATGTTGTTCAGGCGGGAGCAACAATTCTGTGGGACCTCATAGTTTGGAGTATGTGTAATTCATAATGATCGTGTATTCTCTTCATTGATGACTTTTCAATGTGTGATTTTTGACCTAAGCCACTGCATTATCAATGTATCAAGGCTCAAAACTCGACCTATATGCCAACTACTTCTTATGATCGTTCGTAGGAACATGAAACCTAATTTTTGAAGATATAAAATTTATCACAAGTTTTCTCTATTGTGGTCGAATTTGTGGAGGTTATCTCAAAATATATTTAAGGTACCATGGATCTAAATTTCTTATGAACTTTCAACACTATAACAAACTTTGGTGTAAATTGTTGATCAATTATCACTTGGTTAGGGTTATAGATGTTAATAAAAATTTTGTGTGCATGCATGAGAGTTGGGTGCAAATGCACAATGTTGTGTAGCATTAGTGTGATAAATATGGGATAGTGTAAAGCATAGTTTTGAGGATTAGTCTAATTTGACTCGTACCTGAGCAACTCATTCAAGTTGATTTTTGGTTCAATGGTTAATTTTTGGTCCAATGGTCAGAAGATCTTGTAGGCACAAATACCAAAGGGAAAAATGGATCCCATCATGGGGTAATATTTGTAATTCTCCACCACTACTACCTTCCATGCTTCCTCAAACTCCTCTCCAATCTCAATATCAATGCTAGTAGTAGCATGAGCAACAACACTATGCTTAGCAGAACTAGAAGAACGTGTTTTCCAAACTGCACGAGAACTACTTCCCTCACGATTCCCCATGTACCATGCTTGGTCTCAGTGGTTCTCTTCCTTCAACTCCTAGTTAAACTACCATATCTTCATTGGAACCAACCCCTCGAACTCCACTAGACAACAATTCACCATTTTGTAGTAGTGATTCGCCATTTGTACTGGTGATTCGCCATTATTTTACAAGATAATATAATCTCGTGAGAGATTCAACAAAAAATTATATATACATTATTATTAATAAAATTTCCTTCCATTTTTCCTATGTATCATGGGGATTCTCCCATTTATTATATATATAAATTTAGGGGCGTTCTTGAAATTTTCCCTGCTAATTCTGCTTGTTTCACTCGTGCATCCCAGTCTATAAAAATAATATCTTTGAAAGTTTCCTTGATATTTAGGAGATCTGACTTCTTCCCTTATTCTATATCCTGTCATTCAATATAATTAGAGATTTTGCTATTGAGTTCATTGAACTCAATCCTTCTATCAATGACTCTGTTTGTTAATTGTTCACTAAGTTGTAGATGTGGAATTATGTTTGATATTTGTACAACAAACAGATTTTGTTGTTTTGAGAGTAATTCACTTATTGTCGATGCTTCTTTTATGAATTCCTTTGTAGTAGGAATTCTTTCATATTTAGTAAGATCTTCTCTCAACTATTTAATCAGTGAATTTTTGCTAGATAAGTCATTTTCATGACTTATCTTAAGCATTTATATCTCTTGCTGTACTATAAGAAATTTTTGTTCCACTTTTTTATTTGAACTCTTTCTTTCTTCATCTAGCTTTTGTTGTAGTTCCATGATTTTGACATCCTTTTCTTGGATCAAAATAGATACTTTTTCTACCTTATCAATTGTCGCAGTGGTGTATGCAGTAGCGAATTGAGATAGCCAAGTTAAATTTTCAATCGGATTTGATGTAGTATATTTCCATACTACTTCCATAACTTCATTCCCCGGTGGTGCTTCAATTCTCCTTATTTTCCTCTGTTTCCTCACTACAGTCGTATGATGAGGGTATAGAATACATATAGTGGGGGAATATTAGTTACCTTGAGGATAATCTCATCAGTCGGATCTGTAGGAATGATTTTTGTTTCTTGGGAGATTATCTCAGGAGTTTCAATGATTTTCTTTGTTGAAACTATTTGTTGCTGAGGAGTCTGGAATTTTGTATTCTTCTGATATGATGATGCCTATGGAGTATTTGTGAGTGTATTTTTGAATTAAGTACAAATTTTGTCTAATTCACTTTGATTTTTTGAATTTAATTGTTCTGCCCTGATTTCTTGAATAGCTTTAATCATATGACTAGTAATCAAAACATCCTGTGGAATCAGTCTGAGTCTTTTTTCTCTGAATTCATTGAATCTCGGTATTTCTTTTGGATTCAAGTTCAATTTGAAAAAATTTAAGATTTCTTCAAAAGTCCCGACAGACTGTAAAATATCTTCAAATATTTCATCAGTGTGCATAATAGGATTGAGTTTGACTGACAAAGTAAACTTGTTAGCAACCTTTTCTAATTCTAACTATTTGGAGGGTAAAATGGGGAGCTTTAAAATCTCAATCTTCTTACATTATTTCAATGCGTGATTGAAATTGCTGAGTGTAAATGAACCACATGAAATTGGAAAACTTGGCCACAAAGACTTTTTACTTTCTTTCAATGCTTTAGTGAGCCCATTACCAACTGTCTGGTAAGTAATTTCCCTTGCCATCAACTTGTCTGAAACATATAATGGAAGAATATGTGGGGGAGCAGAGCTTCCAAAAACTCTAATATAGGAGAATGATTCTTCAATAAAACTCTTGCCTATCATTTGAAGGTCCATAAGAGCTTCCTTCGTGAACCTAGGGTTCACTATGTCATAGATATATTGGTGTAACAGTAATACAATGCCATAGCACAATTTATGAAAATGTGGTGCATAATTATGTTCCCATGTCTCTTTATGACTCAAATGTATCGGGGTAGGGTCTTCAGAGGTCCATTTCCATCCCATAACTGGAAAGATGGTAGAAAAACAGATAGCATAAAAAATGTATGCACTCATATAGAATTGGGGAACAGATTTGGAGGAAGAAGTTCTGGTTGAAGTCGATATTCATTAATTGCCTTAACTAGATTATCTGGAAGGATAGTCGTCCAATTCATTATGAGGGAGTTAACAAAGGAGTCAATTAGGGGAATCCAATTTATGGAGAATTTGGTATTATCAGGTGAACGATACAATTTGGATAACATTGCTGCTGCAAAGTTTTAAGGGTTTGCTAATGACGCGATAGGATACATACCGACTTTCTCATATTTGAACTTGTTGTCTAATTTCCTCCAACCTTGAATTTCCTTGAATGGGTCTTGGTTCTTCTCAGCAAAATTTGCAACAAATTGAGTGTTGTAGGTATCTTGTGGGTTGGGCAGCTTATACATGATCTTCAGATCTTCAGGTCTGAAAGAACCTAGAATCTCATCCTTTCAGGTCCTTAACTGTTTGTCTTTGATTACTGATTTATCAAGCACCCATCTAATCATGTCAGTATATGGAAGAAGAGTAGCTCTTGCTACTATCCTATGGAGTAAAGAACATGCAATATCTTTGAATTGCAAGTTTGAATGTGTTGTATCATCGGCAGTCGCCGTGACTTCCACTACTTATGGCTCGTCGTTTTCAAGTATAGTGTAAATAACTTGCCATTTAGTAGCTCCCCCATCAGCAGTGCAGACAGTATCAGAGACTCTAGGTGCCATTCTTGTTTGTTGGAATTCTGCAATAACATATTTGTCATGCTTCTGAATAACTTTGTGGATGGACATATATTTGAAAGGTAATCTCTATTAAAGACAAATTAAATGACCAAATGATGGAAGATCTATTGAAATGATATGTTTTGAAAGGAAAAATATGTAAAACAGCTATATCATTAATTAATCATGCCACATCCATAACTATTTACATCGGGATGATAAAACATAATTAATACTTTCTGACATGATTTATTTTGTGTAAAAACTTCTATTAAAACCTGTCAAATCGATCGCATCATGTCCTTTAAACCTATCTTAGCGATGTGTATTGCCTTCTGTTTATGCAATATGCGATTTCGCGAAATTGCAATATCGTAATATCGCAGTTTCGTTAAGGATTGCTTAAGGTTTGGCAGTGTAAATGTGTGATATGTGATTTATTGTGTTGCCTATGAAATTTCACATCGGCAATCACAAAATCGGGATTTCTCTGATCTATTGTTTTAACTTAAGAAAAGATTTGTGCGAAATTGCAATTTGCGATAGAGATGTTTTTATTTAAGGAGATTTGATTTTTTTTGGAGTTTGTTTTTAATAAAAAGAAAAAAATAATTTCAAAAAGGGTCCCTATTTTTATTTATCAAAGGTCTAAATAACTAGTCAAAAAATAAAAATGGGGGGGGGGGTAGGGGGGGGGGTTGTTGCATAGCACAACAATTGGCGATTCACTTGGGAGAACCAGATATCTCTGATTGATTTATTTTGACGTTTTTAAACTTTCAAAATAAGAGAAAGATATAAGAATAAAACCAATATGATTCATGAATTAAAGAATATATTTTTAGAATATAATCTATTTACTCATCTCATTTCTTCTAAATTAAATCCTTCAGTAATAACATATAGGTACCTATATCAATCATTAGTTAGATTTAAAAAAATAAAGTAGGTTTTCTCTAAAAATTGGTTTTATAGAATTTTACTCATTTATCACAGATAGAGCCACTGTTGCCAGCAGGCGTTTATAGCCTCGACAGGGTTATATTTTAACCAATAAACATTCATGGTCCCATCCGAATTTGATTTCTTATTTTAAAAATATATTTATGACATATCATGAACTATATTTTTTCTTGATACATTCTCAAAATCATTGTCCAGGTTTGGTCACCTGATAATGACAATGTCATTTAGTGATAGTAATTTAGACTGAACAAGTTGGCTCGTGATGAGACCCCTTGTCTATTGATTTTTTTATAATCATATAGCTATTACCCTGTTATAGTATGTAGTTTTGGTAATATCAGTCTACATTATTTCTCTATGATCATGATAAAAAAGCTCGTGATGAGACTTATTTTCTTTTGAATCTGTTCATTGTATATATTTCTTTTTTTTTATTTTCTAATTTTTTAAAGAAGAAATTTTACCAGATGGGATGAATCATTAGCTCATTTAAGAGTTATGGATGATAACTGTAGAGTTGGTAGATACCCTTTTGTAGAGAATCCTTACTAAGTTAAAAAATTTCTTTTGTAACTGATACATAATAACTATATTTTAAGATATCTAGAGTCTTTTTCGAAAAGAAAATGCCTTTAGTAATTTCAATTTATCTAAAAAAAATAAATTTTATTCATTTCTCATAATTATAGTCATCTTTCTCTTTACTTATTTATAGAAGAAAAAGATCAAAATAATTTATCAGAAATTTTGTAAATTTGAATGAACCAATGATGATGCTATTTACAACTTTTATTTTCCTAAACGAAAAATAAAATTTATAAGCTTGGTTTTTCTAAGAGAAATGTTTTTTGAGAATTTGACCATTTACAGGCAAGGAATCTTCCCTTCTTCCCTACATGATAAGTCTTGCAGCAAAATGGTAGATAAGCATATTTTTTAGACGATTTGAAATGGACCCAGCCATAATATTTGGAATTTGGTATGCTTACCATTTTCCTCATGTGCCTTATCCCGTTTTAAAACAAGATCTCATATTTCAAATTTTTTTGAACTGGTGGATGATGTGTCAAATGAGATTTTCACTACTTGTTGATGATGAGCATGTATAGCCTTAGCTCTTTTTCTTTTTTCTTCCATTCTAAGAATTTGATCTTGTCTCAGTTGAAAGGAAGATGAAGAATGTTCATCGATAAACTGTACTAAAGTCAATGATGGTATTGTTAGGTTCCACGGTAGGTACATTCCACTAATACTCCTGCTCTTGTGAGGAACTTCCGAAACAATCTCATCAGAGGGAAGCTCATCATCAGGGGATCGATACAGTTCCTCACTTTCCTGTGAAACAACGTTCTTCTTCCCAGTGAATCCTAATCTCTCTCGTGAATTCACCACCATTATCGGTTCCAGGTGATAAAATGGATGAAGGTGTGTACTCCCCTTAATAATGTTACATGACCTTAATTTCAAATTCTGAACCGAAGACATAATGGACTGGAATGGAATGTTACCAGAAATTAGCAGAGTTCCATTCGCCATTTGAGGCAACGATCGATCGGGTATTTATATTTTGACACTTCCAGGTAAACGAAAAAAACCTCCCAACCATGGCTGACTGAAATCTTCACTAGGGTTATGGAACGGTTGAGATATATCGAATTGGTAGAGGATAAGGTTGGATTTATGAGAATAGGATTTGATTGCAGTGTGAATATATTCTGTAATTACTTTACTAACAATTTGACATAGGACCAACCTGTAATTGTACCTTCGCAGTCCTTTCTACAATAGTTTTTCTTGGGATATGCTGCTATCGTACCCTCGTTTGTATATAATAGGAATTCCAATGGTTGTGCTCGATTGCCTCTGATTGGTTGTAGACAGGAGGAAAAGAAAGGACGAGAATCTAATGTTATTTCTGAGGAAATGGATGGACGTGAATGAACAAATATGACATTAGCGGACACGAGAGTTTTGTTTCCTGCTGCTTCACGTGCAGGTAGAGCAGGCATTACGTATGTGACATTTCATTCAGCATATAATTGGGAGGTTTCACTGTTCATCTACATTAACAAGTTAAACTGTTTTAAGTTTGGAGTTTTTTTTTTTATCATATATTTTTTGAGAATTTTACTTGAATTCAACCAATATTTTTCAAAATTATAAATGTCATTGATGTAATTTGCAAAATTTAGTTGTTACACAGTTTTATGATGATGCATTTTGAAGAACCAAATATCACAATTTTATTCATTCAAAATTGCAGTGTTGAATTCCAACCACAAAAACCTAAAAACTATAATAATTAAACAAACATCGATTTACGTAACAAAAACCTAAAAACTAGAATAGTTAAACAAACACCAATTTACATATCAGTGAATTGGCGAAATGAGGGAGATGAATGCGATTAAGATGCTGACGACTTTAATATGCCGGAAATCGTCAGTAATCGTTGCACACAGACCTATTTCGACACGTCTCTGGGCCCGACGATCAACATTCACTTAATATATTGATTGCACTTAAAAATGAAGCTGTTTTTAGTGGGATTTTTTGGAGTTTCAGGTTTTTGAATTTGGTGAAATAATTTAAAGTGAAATTTTGATTTCTATTATTTAAACTGGTATTTTAACTATATATATAGATTCAACACCTTAAAAAAACCTCCAAGGCACTTCTATTGTGCAAAGTCATCCATTAAACTTCAATAAATTATTTTCCAAATTAAAAAAAATTAAATTAGAAAAAACCACAGTAAAAACCTTCAAAAAATCACACTAAAAACTACTTAGCTTAAAAACTAATTCTCAACATCGATCTCAATGTTCAAAGAAAAACTTTTGTTAAATATTATAATTCTGTATATATAAAAAAATAAATTAATAATTAAATTTTGATTTTAATTTTTAAAATTATTTTAAAACAATTTTACATAATTGGCTCTTCTCTTTGTATATAAAATTATAGATAATGTATTTAGAATATATTAATATTATGATTGATTTAATTATGATAAAAATTATGTTTTTATATTTATAAAGAGACAACAGAATGTATATTGTGATTATTTTTTTAGTAGTTTTTATTTTATTAATTATTATTATAAAGTTTGAAAAACGTTATTATTTTTTTATTATTTTTCAAAAAAAATAATAATAAAATAAAACTTTTTTTTAATATTGATAGAAAAGCTAACCTTAATGATATCTATGCCGACATAAGAATTCCTTTAAAGTTGTTTGTCAAGATCCTTACCTATCAGTGATGTAGTGGAGGTCGTTTCCGAAAAATAGAACTCTCTTTTTTTTAACATTCAGATCGCTGTTGAGCAGTAATTTTTAAGCACAACCACTATATTAAGTGGGTGCTGATCGTCGGGCCCCACTCAGGACAAGCAGGAGCAGTGTCCAAATAGGTCTGTATATGAGTTTGGGTAGTACTGACCGTCATCCGTTATCTCACCTGGAACCGATAATAGTGATGAATTCGTCACAGACATCAAGAGCCACTGGGAAGAGGAGCGTTGTTTCACGGCAAAGTAAGGAACTGTATCCATCCCCTGATGATCAGCTCCCTGTGATGAGATTGTTTCGAAAATTAGTAGAATATACCCACCGTGCCTGCAAGTCGGTATTTGATGAGGAGGATTCTAAGTGCCAGGTGCCTGAAGATCACGCTCTCCTTGGATGGAAATTCGGAAGAGGTGGCCTCGCAGAAAATGGCATTGAGCCGATTAGTGAGCAAACTGGAGAAAAGGAAGTAGTTAATGTTGTGGGGATGTATGCCTCCTTTCTGTGGGCGACAGAAGGAAGCCATGGTTAGTACGCGCATGAAACTTGATATGCGCGTTAAACATCAGTTGTAGATTCCTCATGCCTACTTTTCTTATTTTCATTTCATCGGAGCAATTTCCTGTGTACTACGCTCCACGCTGTGAGAAATTCAATGCTGATATATGTATATTTTTACATTGATTGGGATAATTTTTCATGTTTTTTATACTTGCCCAGAAACTTTTGAATATCTTGTATCGGGCTTTTATATTGGACATATAATGAGCTGGATATTTGTGCACGGTGAACCTTATTTTTCTGGTTATCGGCTATTCGATGCAGTGTGGGATATATTGTCTATGGTCAGATCTGACTCTGGACAATATGTCCCACACTCACTGTATTAAATAACTGATAATCAGAAAAATCAGCGTTGCTTTTATGCAGAACCTTTTGAATATCTTGATTACATTAAAATCATATGGATGACTTATTGAATGGTGGAATTTTGACATGTCTAAAATTCTTTCAGAGCTTTAATTCTTATTTTGTAATTTGATTAGTATTTTATTAATTTTATTATTTGATTTAAATATTAATGAAAATTATATATATATAACTTTTTGAATATCTTGATTGCATCAAGATTGTTCTTGGATATTGTGCGGAACTTTTTGAGTATATGGATGACTTATTGAATAGTAGAATTTTGACATGTCTAAAATTCTTCCAAAGCTTTAATTCTTATTTTGTAATTTGATTGATATTTTATTTATTTAGTTATTTGATTTGAATATTACCGAAAATTATATATATACATTCGTATTTCATTAAATTGGTTATTTGATTTGAATGTTAATGAAAATTATATATATATAAACCTTTTGAGTATCTTAATTACATCAAGATTGTTTTTGGATATTGTGCATAACTTTTGGAGTATATTGATCACTTGATGAATGGTGAAATTTTGAAATGTCTAAAATTCTTCCAAAGCTTTAAATTTTATTTTGTTTTTTGATTGGCATTTTATTAATTTGGTATTTGATTATAATATTAATAAAAGGTATATATATATATATATATATATATATATATATATATATATATATATATATATTTTTTTTTACAAAGTCGGTTGCTATATTATATTTCGAAAAAAGAGAGGGAGAGTTTCTGACACATTCTAATGTAGTTGTGGACACCCATGGAGGGGTACAAAAACAAAATAACGTGCCTCCATTGTGTCAACTATTGATACTATGTTGCATTACAGATTCAAGATAAATCCTAAGAAACTGCGAAAGCCTAAGAGCGAATTTAAAAGACGTGAGTAGGAGAGAGGGGGGAGGAATGAGGATCAACCGATGCTTATTGGTCTTCCAGTTGATGGATCAGTGTTGTCTTGATTATCTCCAGCATTGGAATTTCTGACATTATTGGAGCTGGAACTTGATGCAGAATGCTTTTCAATCATGTATTTCAGAATCTGGAGGGATACTTCCACTTGAGCACATCAATTAGTGGCACCTAAAAGCTACTTTTGGTATGACTGAGCTTGCTACTCAAGAAAGGTTGTGTCCACTTTGCACTGGTCTTCCATGATCTTCAACTTCCCTCTAATCAGAGCCATCTCTACCTGAAGGTCAGTGCAATGAAAACATATTTCACTTCTCTTGGACTAAGAAGGGGATCGCATATCACACAGCTGAGGGGATATGGAATGATACTCAAGAGGACCGAGATTGCAAGAAGGTATGGGAGCAGTTACAAAACCGTGAGGGTGAGAATTGAAATGTGAAGAAGAAAAGTTCATGATGCCGCTGGAATTTTAAGTAAACACAAAGATAATAGGGACAGATGGGTCCACGACGCAAAGATCGGGTGACCACTCTGGAGAGAGAGAGACCCGGAAAGGAAGGATCTATGTTTTTGCCAGGGTGTAGGGGTGTATACGCAATAGTAGGGCAGATGAGACTTAGCATAGGGAGAGTGAGAATAAATAATGAAGGCAGGCAGGGAGGGATAGACGGAGTGGGAGAAACGAGGAGATAAGGTCAGGAGAGAGACATTTTTGATAGTGAGGAGAGATCTGTATTGCTTAGACATAATACTACAGAGGATGATACGGTCTATCAATGCGACAGGAATCGAAATCATGCCACGAGACGAAATAATGGCAAGGGGGAGAAGGATGTGCCATCTTGATAGTGAATTTGAATGGCTGGTCTTCTGCAGGCTTTATTAGCCAAATTATCAACTTGTTTTTTATTGGCTCTAAGTATATGATAGAAAGAAAGATCTTTCATATCCCTGCTCAGGATTCGGTATCTGCTAACAAGCCTACAGAGGGAAATATTGGGGGAATTCTTAGCATTTTTCATCATACTGACGATAATGGCGGATTCATTGAATATCATTACATTTGATAGATTTAATTTCTTGATCAATTGGAGCCCTTGGAGCAGAGCATAGGCCTCAACTCTGTTATTAGACAGACAGCCAATCCCCCATTCAAAGGAGATCATAATGCTACCATGTTCATCCCTTATGAGACCTCCTACCCCAGCAATGCCTGGGTTCACCTTTGATGCTCCATCGAAGAAGAGAGCAGGTCTTTTGCATCCATCCATCCATCCATTCGATAAACTCTATTTCCTCGAGTCTTATCTTCCAGTTTTCCTTTTGGGGAGTTTGAATGACAGGGGATTTGAAATAGCCAGGATTGTCAAGAGCTCTCCACAGAAATTTTCTTTCTTAAGCTTAGAGATCATTGAAATTGATATGGTCGATGCTTTTGGATAGAATCGTCTCGATAGAGAGACTCCAGTTCTTGTTTTGTATATTCCTCGGGAAAAGTTTTTTATCTTGAAAAATCATCTTATTACTTGCCAACCAGATACTCTGGAGAATCACATATCGAAGGGCGTCCCAAACCCTTTTGACGATGTTCTTTCTCTTTTTTCCCCAGGGATATCTTTTTTTTCCAGTTTTTTATCAGGTCTGAGATAGAGCTGATGGAATCTAAATCAATCTGAGAGAAGGTGGTAGGATCACTCCAACACTGATTGGCAAAGGGAAATCTCAAAAAATGGAAATAAATCTCTTCTTCACTTTGATAGTTGGGGCATATGGAGGAGCCATAGATACCTCTTTTTTTTAAATTATCTGAAGTTAGGATCTTACCTTTGAGCAGAGTCTAGATGAACATTTTTTGTCTTTGGAATGGCTTTAGATTTCCATATGAGCTTCCACATGGGCCATGAAGGAGAGGAGAACTATTCTTTAAGAAGGTGTCCGTAAGCCACTTTGATTGGGAATGATGACTTGTAAGGATCCCACCAAAAATTGTCTTGGTTTCCTTTAACCAATGGAGCAGCACCATGAAGAATTTCTTTAAGGTTTATAGCCAGATCAACCTCAAGGTGAGGGGGAGTAGTAGTAAAATGCCATCAAATCCAAGCATTGGAATGCTCATCCCAATTGGAAATCCGATCCAAGGTGTTTATATCAAGGTTCTGGAGGTAATTTTGAGTTCAATGATTGCTCGGGCTCTCATTGAGAGGATATTGCCCCATAATTTTATCCTTCCATATATTTGTACTGCTTCCACCTTATAGAACTTTAGAGATGTTTCTACTGATAAAAGGAATGGTTTTCTTACATAAAGCCCAGATTCTAGAGCATGGCCTGTTTGGGATATCTTCTTCAAGAAGATTTTGTCTAGCAGAAAAAAGATATTTTGTTTCCAGAACTTGCTTCCACCAGGAGTGTTGTCAAGTGATGAGGTGCCACACTATTTTTCCCCCAATGGCATTGCTCAAGAGTTTTGGAATGCAAATCCTGAGCCCACCATTTTCATAGTTTTGAGTGACCTGCCTCCATTTGACAAAGTTGCATTTGTTCTTCTCATTGTTCCCTCCTTTCCACAAGAATTACCTTAAAACTGCTTCTATTTTTTGATGGATGCTGATAGGAGCATAGAGCAGCAAAAAGTGATGTAATGTCAGGGAAGAGAGAACAGATTTTAGGAAGATTGTACTCCCAACCATGTTGAGCCAGGAGCATCCCCACTACTGCACTCTCCTTTTCGTTTTTTCAATTGTGATGTTCCAGACCTCAGCCTTCAAGGGTCCAGCATTGTCTGACATCCCAAGATAATTAAAATAGGTCCAGTTCAATTTGTAAGAGACTCCAAAAATTTGTGCAATACTATGGATAGTGTGATTTGATGCATTCCACGCACGGATACAACTTTTGTGGTAATTTATCAACCCTCATAAGTAGAGCATAAATTTTTCAAGAAGAGTTTTGAATCTCTGGGAAATAATGTAGGTGGCTCCACCCATCAAGAGGGTGTCATCAACAAATTGAGAATGATTCATATTCTTGACTCCGTTGTTGAATTTGATTCTAGTGATAAGACCAACTCTGCACTTGTGATCCAAGACCCTCCTGAAGCACTCTGCCATTAGAATAATGAGAAGGAGAGGGAGGGAAGCCTTGCCTAAGACCATGAGAAGATTGAAAGAAATTTTCTAGCCTTCCATTGACTAAGGGAGAGATCGAAGGGTTGGAGATACAAGCATTGCTAAGAGAGATAAATTCAGTTTCAAATCCCTTTTTCTTGAGGAAAAAGAGGAGAAATGAATGTCTCACTCTATCAAAGGCATTATCAAGGTCGATTTTCAGGATGAATCCTTTCTCTAATCACCTCATACTCGAGTGAATGGCTTCTTGAACTAAGAGGATAGAATCAGAAATGTGCCTTTGGGAGATGAATCCCCCTTCATTTTCAAAGATGAGGTTAGGGAGATGCATTTTGAGGTGGGTGCCGAGAATTTTAGTGATGATTTTGTATGAAGAGTTGCAAAGGGAGATGGGTCTAAATGTGGAAAAGGAGGAAGCGCAATTTGCTTTGGGTATGAGGGCGAGAAAGGTAGAATTGGTAAAGCCATGACTCTTCCTCTTTCTTTGTACCCACTGAGTCATTTTGATTAAGTAATTTTTAATAACTTCCCAATAGGTCCAGTAAAATCTAATGGAGAAGCCATCAAGGCCCAAAGAATTGTCTGGATGCAGAGTCCAAATAGCATTGAGAATTTCTACCTCTTCTATATCCTTTTTAACGGAGTTGTTTATCTCTTTCATGATTAGCTTTGGCAAGTGTTTTAAGAGATCTGAATACTCCTCAGGTGCAACTGATTCAGATAGAAGATTTTTATCATGATTGTAAGAAGCAACCTTGATATCTTCCAGATCTACATGAAATCTTCCCTCATCATCTATTATGGTTGAGATGTGATTCCTTGACCTTCTAATAGTTTCTGTTTGTGGAAGAAAGAAGTATTTTTGTCGCTAGCCTGTAGCCAAGGGTTCCTAGATTTTAGCCTCCATTTATCCTCTTATTTCATATTAACTTTATACAAGTTCCAATAGAGATCTTTCTCCTATTCTAAATTTTCTTGATTCACTCCATGAGTGTCAATTTCAGTATGAACTTCTTCCAACTTTGTTTTGATTTCATTTTTGACTTTGTCCAGTTCCTTGTAATGAAGTTTGGCCCAATCTTTAAGAGCCATTTGAACATTCTTCGGCTTTGTTTCCCATATGTGCGAAGGGGATTGCTCCACATGCTGCTACCAAGAGGGATGCATGATCTGTCTGGATTCAGCGAGATCACTCCAAATGGGGTTGAACCTAAAAGGGAGGGGTCCAAGGGAGGACTGATCTCCAAGGGAGAGGGTGACAGGGTAACGGTCAGAAGCAGAGAATGAGAGGATACAAGAATAGGCAATAAAGAAGAAAGAAATAAGAGGAATAACACAAATAAAATGGTCAAGCCTTTCCATTATGTTTCCAACTCCAATTCTCTGATTGCTCTAGGTGAATTCTCGGTTTTTTAGGATGATGTCAACCAAATCATGGTCTTGAATTATGGTTTCAAGTTGGTATCTTGATCCAGGTGGATATTGGTGGCCACCCGCCTATTCCACTTGGGGCCCTACCATTGTCTCTTTCAGTTTTTCAGTTTCGGCACAACTTACTATTTTTAGCAGTTTTTTGGGTCCTGAACTTCTGGAGCCGTTTTGAGGCCCTAAACGACGTTTTTTGGGCATCGCGCCTGTAGTGAATATCTTTCCGTTTCGAAATGATATTCGTTGTGAAATTTTTATTCCTCGGATAGATATTTCTAATGATGTATCATGTGCATCAAGCGGAGATAGTATGCCAAAGTTACGTCCCTGGGAAGTTGAAACACCAATTTACCCAAACAGGGCCCATAGTTTTGGTGCTTCATCTCCTAGGGTTAGGTTTTTGGATGTTTAGGGTTCTCCATTGTTTCTCAATAATAAATAGGCCCTCGAGCCTCATTGTAACTCAGTTTAGAGGCCTTTAGCCGCCACATCTCTCCTTAGAGATAGCTACCAGCACCCTAGCTAGTTTTATTTCCATTCTGTCTATAAGAAAATTTCAGTTCTTTGATATTAATGAAATGAAGTGTTATTTCTGCTTCATCTCTATATTTATGGTTATGTGTTTATTTTGTTGCGTTCCTGCATAAATCTGGATCAGTGGTATCAGAGCGGTCTGCTTTTTCTAGATCCTTTTTTGCATGTCCCCAACAAAGTTGGGGTATAAGGAGTTAGGGCTTGATCTGGTGGAACCCTTGCAAGATCAACCTTACAAACCCCGACAGACGCCCATGGGGGATGAAAAGAAAGATGAGGGAGCAGGAGATCCTATCAAAATATTGCTCGAGGAGGCCCTCGAAAAACAAAGGAACGCGATGATGGATAACTTTGCCCATATCCTTCAACGACTGCCCACCGGCGGCGCATCTGCATCTAGCAGCCACTCTGGAGGTGTGACTGCTTTTCAGGTACAAGTAAATTTTGACATTCCCATATTTGAGGGTAAAATATATTTAGATGCCCCAGATATATGGTTGAATCTATTAGAAGGATATTTCTCGGTTCATGACTTTTCCAACAGGGAGAAGGTTATTTTTGCACTCCTCAAAGCTGCCCCCCATGTCAAGGACTAGTGGGAAACCCACTGTGAGAAAAAGGACAAGACAAAACCCTCTCTGTTCTCGGCCGAACACACTTGGAATTCATTCCGAGATGTCGTCAAGGAACAATACTATCCCATGGGGAGCTATGAGGACAAGTACATACAATGGAACACATTGCAGCAACAAAGGGATCAAGATGTGCATGAGCTGATGAATCTGTTCCATACCCTGCACACCAAGTTGGGTATCAAAGATTCAGAGAAACATCTAGTGCTAAAGCATCACAATTGTCTGCACAGATACATTTAGGAGGAAATGGAGTTCCTCGACATCTCCTCGCTTGGTACATCATACCGGTATGCTGCCAAGATTGAGCAGAAATTCAAACAGAAGAAGCGAGACTTTGGATCTACGAATCAAAAGTAAGGGAAAGGTGCTCCCAAAGTGCAGAACAAAGGACAGAGCCAAGGCATGGCAACTCAAGACAACCTATCGAAGCCACAAGCAAAGAAAAAAACCACAAAGCCAAATAAGGACACGGGAAAGTGGTGTGAGTTCCATAAGAGCTCCACTCACAACACAAGTGAGTGTCGGGCCAAGCAGTCGCTAGTGGCCGAGATGCGGGCTTTTGAGCCAGATGCATGCTCCGAATCTAAATCAGAACCTGACAAGGGGAATGAAAAAGGGAAGCAGAGTATTGATGCGGAGCCCAATGCCATTGTTGCCACTACAAAGATCCAGAAGGAGGAACCAGAAGATCTAGAGGAGGAGGAACGTCTCTTCCACTCCCAGATGTAGGTAAAGGGCTCCCCGGTACAGTTAATTGTCGACAATGGGAGCCAAAAGAACCTCATTTCGGCAGATGCCGTGAAGCCGTTGGGCTTGCCGACCATAGCTCACCCACATCCATACACCATCGGGTGGCTTCACCAAGGACGAGATCTCCGCGTCAGCCAACAGTGCCCCCTTCCCTATACCATCAAGCCCTTCACGAATGAGGTATTATGTGACGTTGCTCCTATTGATGTTTCTGATGTATTCTTAGGACAACCATACTTGTGGAAGTGTCATGTTGTGTATGAGTCTCGGCCTCATGCTGTTATTGTTACTTTTGGAAATAAGTTGTACAGGATACCAGAGGTACCACCTCTTGCCACTATCTCTTTAGTTACTGTAAAAAAATGTAGTAAGCTCATTTCCCAAACAAGTAAATTCGTTTTCTTGATGATATGCCCCCAGGGAAAGAAGAAGACTATGGCCACGACCTCTAGAAAAGGCTCTTCTGCACGACAAAAAGAAATGGATAAGGTTGTGGAGGAGTACAGGGACATTTTCACCTCACCTGCAGGGGTTCGTTTGCACTGTCAGGTCAAGCACCTGATTAATCTGACCCCAGGTACGCCGCTACCCAATAGACCGATCTATCGGCGCTCTATTCTTGAGAACGATGAAATCAAGAGGCAGATTCAGGAGCTGCTACAGAAGGGTCATATCCAACCAAGTTCATCACCCTGTGGGAGCCCGATCATGTTGGTACAGAAGAATTATGGGACGTGGAGACTCTGCATTGACTATCGGGCACTGAACTAGATCACTGTCTGAAATAGGTACCTGATCCCACGGATTGATGACCTTCTAGACCAACTCAAAGGTGAAAAATATTTCAGCAAGATTGACTTGAAGTCGAGGTATCACCAGGTTCCGATTGAACCCTCTGATGTGTGGAAGACTTCCTTCAAAGCCAAGGAAGGCCTTTTCAAATGGTTGGCCATGCCTTTCGAGTTGACGAATGCTCCCGCAACCTTCATGAGGATGATGGATGACATCTTGCTGCCATTCACCAACTCATTTGTAGTGGTGTACTTGGATGAAATTATGATCTTTAGCCAGACTTGGGAAGAGCACCTTCACCACATTCGACAAGTCCTCCAAACGCTGCGGCAACACAAGTTGTGTGCCAATATGGAGAAGTGCACTTTTGGCATGACCCAGGTTCAATATCTGGGATACATTATTGAGGAAAGGGGGGTGCATGTGGATCCAGCCAAGATCCAAGTCATTCGGGATTGGCCAGCCCCAACTACTATAACAGAGCTTCACAGCTTTCTGGGTCTTGCTAATTTCTACCGGAGGTTCGTGTTGGGATTCTCTCATATCACTTGGCCCTTGAGTCAAGTCACCAAGGGATGAGCGAGAGAAAAATTCTTTTGGTCGGAACCTCAACAGAAGGTGTTCACAAAATTGAAAAATCACCTCTATTCTGCCCCAGTGCTCACTTTACCAGACTTGCAACAACCATTTGAGATCAAGACAGATGCCTCTGACTATGCTATTGGGGCAGTTCTTACTCAATAGGGACATCCAATGGCATATCACAGCGAGACATTGTCTGACACAGTTCACAAGTATCCCACTTATGACAAAGAAATGTATTCCATTGTGCAAGCTTGTCGACAATGGAAGCATTACATTTTGGGGAAGGAAACAATCATCCACACAAATCACCGGCCCCTGCAGTTCATACAGACACAAAGGAAGTTGCAGAATGATCGCCATTAGAAGTGGTCCACATATCTGCAACAGTTTCATTTGAACATCATGTAAAAAAAGGGTAGCACCAATAATGTTGAGACTGCCTCAGCCGACCACCGATCGTGGCACTCACCACCGTGCTCAACTCTTATGGGCATTAGACTTCTGATTGGACGCTTCTCTATGAGTGTGACCCAAAATTCGGCCACACTTACAAGGCACTCTTGGGGGGTATACAAGTTCCAAATTTTCACCTCCAAGATGCACTTTTATGTCACCTGGGACACCTTTGTGTTCCTTCAAGCGAGTGTGCTATGATGATATGGGAATCACACTACAGTCGAGTCACTGGGCATTTCGGGGTCGAGAAAATAGTAGCAATCCTACAAAAGTATTTCTATTGGCTGAACCTTCGAAAGGATGTCGAGAAGCACATCAGATCCTGCACTGCTTGTGCCATTGCCAAACCAACCATCAAGAAGCAAGGCCTATATACTCTGCTACCTACCCCTAGTCAACCTTGGGAATCCATCTCCATGGATTACATGTTAGGCCTGCCTTCTACTAAGTAGGGAAATGATTGTGTTTTCGTGGTCGTCGACAGATTCTCGAAAATGGCCATCATGGCAGCATGCAAGAATAATATCACAGCAGAAGCCATTGCTAAACTCTTCTTCAAACGAGTGTGGGTGCACTTTGGGATCCCATAGTCTATCATGTCAGATCAGGATAGTAGGTTCCTCAGCACATTTTGGTCCAAGCTCTGGTCAATTTTGGATACCAAGCTCACCAAGTCCACAACTTTCCATCCCCAAACAAATGGCGACACAGAGGTCGTCAACAGAATGATTGTACACATTCTGTGCATGTACAATTCAAAGCATCCACGCACATGGGACGAGAGCCTCCCATATGAAAAAAATAGTTATAATCGGTCTCTCCACAGTTCAATCGGACATATCCCCTTTTAGGTGGGCTTGGGATTCCAGCCACTATGTCCTATTGACGTAGCCATACCATTTGCAGCTGCTCAGGCTGATTTAGTTCATGTCTAGTCTGAAGTTGACAAAGCAAATAGCTTCATCGAGCGCATTCAGCACATCCACCAATAGGTTCATGATATATTGGACCGAGCCAATGCCAAGTACAAGCAATGCCATGATCAACACCTGGTGCCACACAACTTCTAGGTGGGCAACAAAGTATGGCTACATTTGCAGAAGGAGCGCCTCATTGGACCCCACCGCAAGCTTCGCCCTCTCTGATACAGGCTGTACACCATCACCAAGGCTATAGGGAACAATGCCTTCGAGCTCAGTATTCAACCATTCCTTGGTCTGCACCCAGTCTTCAATGTGGATCGCCTTCGTCCTTACTTCCCACCTCTACTGGACACCTCAAACATTGCAGAACAAATCACATCAACAGAGTTAAACCCAAACTGCATGGAACAGGCCACCACAGATTGTATCATGGACATGAAAATAAAGAGCACTCGCCAACATAATATCCAACTGTATCAGGTTGTCAAAGCTAGCCAACTCCTGCTCCAAGGCAAGTGGTTCACTAGGGACCAAGTTCGGCAGAAGTTTCCTCATCTCATGGAGGAACTCAACGCAATGGGGACCATTTCTTCCTAAGGGGGGAGGAATGATCCAGGTGGATATTGGTGGCCACCCGCCTATTCCACTTGGGGCCCTACCATTGTCTCTTTTATTTTTTCAGTTTCGGCACAACTTACTATTTTTAGTAGTTTTTCAGGTCCTGAACTTCCGGAGTCGTTTTGAGGCCCTAAAAGACATTTTTTGGGCATCGCACCTCTAGTGAATATCATTCCATTTCAGAATGATATTCATGGCGAAAGTTGTATTCCTCAGATAGATCTTTCTAATTATGTATCACGTGCATCAAGTGGAGATAGTATGCCAAAGTTACATCCCTGGGAAGTTGAAACACCAATTTACCCAAAAGGGGCCCATAGTTTTGGCGCTTCATCTCCTAGGGTTAGGTTTTTGGATGTTTGGGTTCTCCATTGTTTCTCAATAATAAATAGGCCCTCGAGCCTCATTGTAACTCAGTTCAGACGCCTGTAGCCGCCACATCTCTCCTCAGAGATAGCTACCAGCGCCCTAGCTAGTTTTATTTCCATTCTGTTTGTAAGAAAATTTCAGTTCTTTGATATTAATGAAATGAAGTGTTATTTCCACTGCATCTCTGTATTTATGGTTATGTGCTTATTCTGTTGCATTCCTGCATAAATCCAGATCATATATTGATGGATCATAATTGAAGCTTCCACCTCTTTTTCGTTGGCATGCAAGATCAAGTTAAGGTCCCCACCAATGATGATGTTTTTGTTATCATCATTGTTTATATCTGCTTTCATGGTGCTCCATCAAACTTATTTGTCCTTGTAGTGATTAGGCCCATATATATTGTACATAGTAATCACAATGTTCACTTGGGTATTCTAGAGATTGAATTTGATCCAGTTTTAGGATTTGACAGGTCCATTTTGTTTCCAAGCATTCTGATTCCAAATGGTGGCTATTCCTCCTGAGGCACCCTTGGATTCCATAACAGTGCCTGTATAGTTCTTAATTTCATTTATTATGTTTTCCATGTCTTGATCTCTTTTCTTAGTTTCTTGAAGGAGAATTATGTCATGTTTTTCTTGATTCAAAAGGTCCCTTAGAGCTGAGTTTTTTTAGGGGTGCCCTAGTCCCCTGTAGTTTCAAGAGAGGGCTTTCGTCATTTCAGGAATGGAGGTTGAGGAACTTTTTTCCCTTCTTGTTCACTCTGAATTTCTTATTTGTTACTTTTTCCCTACAATCAAGGATTATATAGGGTGTTGAATTTAGAGAGCTATGTCCTTTTTGGATGCTTCATCTCTATGAAACTTGGAAGATTTCCTTCCGGGACCAATTTTTTTAAGGGTTTCCAGAATGACCCTATGCTCTTTGGCTGCATTTCTTGTGACAATCTAGGCTAAATAAGGTTCAGTACAGGAGGAGAGAGGACAAGGTTTGGAAGGGGAGAACTGAGGAGCGGATCCAAGAAGATGGGAGGGGATGGAGGGTTGAGGAGGATCCTCTTCGAAAGGGGCAGGGGAAGGGAAGGGGTTAGGGGAGGAAAGGGAAGGGATGGAGGGTTGATTAAGAGGGGGATCAGGGGATTGCTGAGGGGATGAGAAGGGGTTAGAAAAAGAGGGATTTGGTGGGGGGGGGGGAGGTGAACAGATTGGGAGGATTAGACAGGAAGGATTCCAGTGTTTCTAGGGTTCAGAGCAGTCATTTTTTTTTATGTTTTCCCATTGGGTTTCTAGATGTGAGTTTTGAATCTCAATAAATTTAGAGAATGTATTATAAAAATGAACATATTCATGGCAGACGTTGCACTTGAATGGAAATTTTTCATAGTCTCGCTATTGTATGTGGGTCCAGTTGTCGACCTCAAGTTTGATTGCCTCCAGAATTCCTTTCCCCAGATCCATTTCAACGCGGATACTAGTGCATCCATGCATGTTGTCCTTTGTCTTGCTTCTATCAATGAATTTTCCTACTACATTCCTGATTTCTCGAATAGAATCATCGTCCGAGCAATGTAAGGGGAGATGGAGGAGGTGAACCCAGACTAGAGCATCATTCAGCACATCGAGTTCTAGATCAGATTCTGGAGTCCATTTGTTTAGGTAGATCCCTCTAGTGTCTACGAAATATGGCCCATTCCTAAATATCAAGTCCTTGTCTTCTTTTGTCTCAAAATGAAATGTGAAATAACCTCTGCCACAGAATCTGATTGGAAATTTTCCATTGATCTTATCTGCCCAGTTGCATTTGACCAATTATTTCATAATCTTTGGCGAGGGCCATAGACTTGTAAATTGTCGATAAGTCCTTTCTCGGTGAGCGAGAGAGCTTCCATATGCGGGATAGCCAAGGGAAGAGAGACTTCCTAAATTTCTACTAGTTTCTTGACAAACTTAGAAACTACAGGTCTTGGACAAGGAGGATTTAAAGAGATGATCAATGCCAAGAAGTCTTGGGCATGATCAGACGAAGAGGCCACCTCTAGGATGTCCTCTGAAGGGGCCATACACCCAAGATCGGGAAACAAAAACTGAGGGGAGCGCGTCTGTGCCTAGGTCACAGTCGCAGCTCACCTGCAGAGAGAAAAATTTTCATAACGATTGTTAATGAAAGTAAATGAAATCATGTATCTCAAATTATTAAGATAAAAAAAAAATACTAAATAAATTATGTTATATATATAAAGGTGTATTTTAATTTTAAATCTATTAAGTATCATTTTTTAATATATTAATATAATTATAAAAAATCAATTATTTAATAGGTATCATTACATTGAAACACTTTATAATATATATTTAGTATGGTTAAAAATTTTAAAAAATCATAAAAAATAAATAAATTATATTTTTTTTTAGTAAACACTTATATAGGGATATAAATCATACAATTTACATAATACTTCATAATAGGCCAATTGCCAATTGAGTTTTCCTCATAGTCTAATTTATTGTTATTATTATTATTTAAAATAATCATAATAATATATGACTTAAACATATATACATTACAAAAAACATGTAACAAGAGTTTTAACAAGGATTTATCTATTTAAATATGGAGATTCTTCACTGTAAATATGCTTCTTTAAAATTCCACGGGTTATGAACACCACATACCCAAAATAATACGATGCTTGTTCATATGATACTTTTTTAATTATACAATTTAATTTTAAAAATAGAAAAAGAAAAACCATTTTTGAGATAAATATTAACTTTTAATTTGTTATCTCTACTAAATATTAGTGGTCACTACTAAATGTATTACTAGATTGAATGATAGGAATTTATTGTTCATAGAATATTCTAGAATATTTATAGTATTTTACACAAATAAAAGATTGAGGTTTGAATCAAGATTGTTTTTGGATATTGTGCATAACTTTCGGAGTATATTGAACACTTATTGAATGATAAAATTTTGACATGTCTAAAATTTTTTGAGAGCTTTAATTCTTATTTTGTTCTTTGATTCGTATTTTATTAGTTTGGTTATTTGGTTAATATTAATGAAATTTATCTCTCTCTCTCTCTATATATATATATATGTGTGTGTGTGTGTGTGTGTGTTTATTTTATAATATATCTCAAATTATTAAGATTTTAAAAAATTACTAAAAATGATGTTAAATAAATTATGTTATATATATAAGGATGTATTTTAATTTTAATATAAGATATATTTTAATTTTAAATATATTAAGTATTTTTTTAATATATTAATATAATTATAAAGATTTAATTATTTAATAGGTATCATTTCTTGAAACATTGAAACACTTTATAATATATTAAGTATGGTTAAGAATTTTAAAAACTCATAATAAATAAATAAATTATATATATTTTTTTAGTAAACACTTACAGGATATAAACTTCACAATTTACATAATACTTCATAGCAAGTCAATTGCGGATTAAATTTTCCTCATGGACTAATTTATTATTATTATTATTATTTAAAAAATAATAATGATATATGAGTTAAACATATATACATTTAAAAAAAACATGTAACAAGATTCTTAACAAGGATTTATCCATTTAAATATGGAGATTCTTCATTGTAAATATGCTTCCTTAAAATACCACGGTTTATCAATACCACATACCCAAAACCATATGATGCTTTTTCATATGATACTTTTTTAATTAATCAATTTAATTTAAAAAATATAAAGAGAAAAACTATTTTTGAGATAAATATTAACTATTAATTTGTTATCTCCACTAACACCATAGTAGTATGTGATCACTACTAAATGTATTATTATATTGAATGATATGAATTTAATGTTCAAGGAATATTGTAGAATATTTACATCGTAAGACGTCACTATTTGAAAAAAACATACCTGTTGCCTTATTGTCCTTCATGTGCATTGTTCAATCTTTTGTTAGATGATTAAATGTCTGCTGCCCATTGATTTGAAGTCGTTACTTATTTGCTAGGTGGCAACACATGTGACATTGGTTCTGAGGCATCGATAAGAAATACAGCCCGCCATTTTTGAAATCCCTCTCTCTATGAATACAACACATTGTTTTCCAATCCCTTGTCTTCTATAAAATACAACAAACTTTTCTTGTATTCTTCAGATCTTCTCTTGTGTTCGCATTCTATATTCTTCAGATCTTCTCCTGTGCTCGTGTTCTATAATAATTTTCATAAGTTCGAATAATTTTTCTTATACAGGTATGAGACTTCTAATTTTTTTCTTGTTGGAAAAGAATATTAAGAGGTCATTTGTTTTGCAATATATTTCATTTCATGGCCCTCTGATTCGTAATTTATTCCACGACCATTCGCTTTGCAATTTCATGTGTTGTCTGCGGATAAAATTTGATAGGTGCTTGAAGGTTTAGTCCTCTGCAATACCCAGGCCATGCTTTATTTTGATTAGACTATGCAGAGCTTGTTGGGGTTTCACTAGTGGCTCATCCAGATCAATCGGGACTTGCGAGAGTGATGTAAAACTCACATTTTATTTGTAGCCGAGGTTTTCTCTGTTGGGTGAGCCAGATTATGGCACCATAGATGTACTCAAAATAATGCTACTTAATAATAATAAACCCTCAAATCTGTTGCACCAGTTTTCTCGCATTGGGTTTTTTCGAGGACATTTATTTGAAAAATTTGTGTCCTTTGTCATATGTGAGTGATGTTCAGTAAATTATATGTATTTCTGTAAGCTGCTAGTTGTGTTTACTTTGGATTTTTTCTGAATATATTTAGTTAAATAACTTGTGCATAATAAAACAAGTAGTAGAGGTAAATCAATATTTATCAGTAGGATTTTTGTGCTCAAACATTTTCTCATGGTATCAGAGCATTGCAGATCAAGTTGAACCATCAGCAAAGGGGCTGAAGATATTTGTTGCAGGGAGGGTAGTTGAATCAACACAGATCCGAAAGAAGGCATTGCAGCACCATAGGGACAACATAGACCCTGTAAGGGTGATGCAGAGTCAGTCTGCTCACGTAGAGGCTGACGAAGCTCTAAAAAGCTGACACAAATCTAGTCTCCCCACGCAGAGGTTGAAGCAACAACAGGAGAGGGACATCGAGCCATCTTGCTAATGTAGAGGCTTACACAGCACCAGGAGGGTGACGCAGTCCAAAAGGGATTGACGTTGTGCATTTTGTCGAGGCTAGGAGTGCAACTTCTGATCTTCAAAAAATTTTGGTGAGGCATCACTTTTTCCAATGTAGAATAGTGCCTAGAAAAGGTGACAAAGTGAGGAGAAAAAATTCCTCAACAAACTTTTGCCAAGAAGTCTAAGATTCGATCAATAATATGATCGTAAAGGCTTGATTTAGCAGAATTGGCAGAGGATTTCTGGGAGGGAAATTAGTTGTCAAAGGGAGAAGTATCTCTAGAGGGTTTCTAACACCAAGAAACCCAGATCCGGTCTTCTATTGAGTGTAGCAATAGTAGAAGGGAGAAGAGTACCTGTTTCTAAAGTTTGAGCAGACATGGCCCCGTACGGACTGAGAGATCAGGATAGGTTGGAATGTGTGTCCAAATTTTCAATTTGGAAGGCATGTTGGGCAAAGCACAACTCTCAAATTGGGGTGAAATGTGGGCTATTCTTCGACAAGAGAATATCTGGAGGATGACCAAGAAGGAATTCAGCAGCGGAAGTGTCAAGGTGAAGAAGGAGGAGAAAGGAGATGTGGCCCTAGCATCAAAGGGACATTGGCAGCAAGGGAAGAAGAAGGACCTATCCAAGGTCCAATGCTTTAGACGTGGTGAAATTGGACACTTTCTCAGCAATTGTCCTAAGAGGAAGGACAAGGAAGCTTCAGATTCCAAGGCAACAATAGCTAGAGGGGACAGTGGTAGTGAGGATGATGTGGCCATGAGTGCTCATGTGCCTCGAGACAATAGGTGGGGTGATATAGATCTATAGAGAAACTACAGATGGGCAAGCAGGATCCTTGAAGTGCCCAAACTCTTGGATCACATACGAGCTACAGAAGCCTTAAGGCAATAGTAGGATTAATGGATTAGTAGGTGCAGAATATCGTGCAAAAGCAGAGGCAGTGTTGGGACGCTGAAGTCTAGAGCAGCGCAAAGGCAGTGCTTACGCAGTACAGTGCAGTGCAACAACATAGGGTGCATCAGTGATGAGATGTAGCCCGACTAACTTATTTGTCAGTGATTGGGTGATGGTCCTTTAGTTTCTTACTTCTCAGCAACTAAGTTGGAATGCAACAGTTAGCAGTGGCAGTGCTATGGGAAACATGATGCAAAAATTTGAGAGGGAGATGTAGTACAGATGTGGCAGTGTTAGTGGTAGTTACATGGGTAGCAGTACAAAGAGTAACAGTGTAGTGGATGGAGGGCAGAAGTCCAAGCATCAACGCGAGTCCTAATGCCAGAGATCAGAGTAACACTTCAATGGGGAACTATTGCTAGAGCACACTCCTCACTAAGAGGGAGTGTTGATATTTTGGGGTAGCATTAGATGTGCTCTAGCTCTGAAACTTTGTGGAGGGGCTAGAACACATGAGATCTCCATGACCCAGAAAGTGTTTGGAGAAATTCCATCTGGTGTAAAAGCTATTCAAATAATTAATTTTTTTAATGGGGACCCTAAGTCTAACTTAGGGAAATTAAAAAAATTTAAGTGAATTAATTTACACATGTGATGAGAGCATTCTAAGTGACGTGGATCAAGCTTATTTTAATCTTAGCCATTAATTAGTGATTAGATCAGAACCATTTATTTATCAACGAGAAAAGTATAAAGGAAGGGCTTGGGGTTAGCTGGAGAACACACACACAGAATCTAAGAGATCAAATTATTTTGACAGATCAGTGCTTGGACGAAGATCATATTTGAGTGATTTGGAGAAGCAGTGAGGGGTGGACGCAGTGATTGGTCAGGAGTACCAAGAGTACAACGCAGAGAAAGGGCAACAGAGACGCAATGGAGGTAGCGCAACCATCAAAGGGTGTGATACAGTCCCTAGAGAGGGTGACGCAAGCCCAAGCAGGGGCAACGTAGAGCCTCCAAAGAAAGTCCAAAATTCAATTGGAGACTAGGGTTTCTGAGTCGGCAGGGCTGAAACCAGACTCTGGTAGAAGTCGATCAGCACAGAGCAAGGGTGACGTAGTCCCTCGGTTAGGGCCATGAAACCTTACATAGTGGCAGTGTAGAGACTGTGCAAAGCTAGCTGGGGTTTCACCAGTGTCTCATCTGGATCAGTCGAGACTTGAAGGAGTGAGATAAAACTCACATTTTATTGGTAGCCAAGTTTTTCTCTATTGGGTGAGCTGGATTATGGCACCCTAGATGTACTTTGAATATTGCTACTTAAAAATAATAAACCCTCATATTTGTTGCACCAGTTTTCCCGCATTGGGTTTTCCAGGGACATTTAACCGAAAAATATGGGTCCTTTGTCATATGTGTGTGATGTTCAGTAAATGATCTATATTTTTGTAGGCTGCTAGTTGTGTTTACTTCATAATTTTTCTGAATAATCTCAATTAAATAACTTGTGCATAATAAAAAAAGTAGGAGAAGTAAATCAATATTTAGCAGTATTTTTGTGCTCAAAAATTTTCACAGTATAAAAATAAAAAATGGACTAAGAACCCAATGGCATGCATTAAATCCATTCATTCTCTATGCTTCCCACAAATAAATAACATCAAAGGATAAAAAATATACAAAGCAAGACGAAATTGCATATCAAAATACACACTTTCATTTCTGACCCAAATGACAAAAACCTGCAAAGCCTCCAAACTAAACACAGTCAGCTCCACAAAAAAATAGATTAATTTCACTAATATCAAATGGAAATCAATATGCATTAGCACAGACACATCTAAAATTTTGTTTGATATGCACAGATCAATGTTCCAAAGCTCAAGGTTGAATATCTCAAATTTCAATATTTAATATATCAGTCATTTCTTTGAACTCAAGGCATGCAATATTGATCCTATTGAAACAAAAATTAGATGGATTTGGGATATTATATTCCATGCACCTAACATATAGTATAGATTAAATGTAATTACATGCAAATAAACTATTGATGGACCCACCCGCCCCAAGTAGGATGTAGAGCATCTCACATCTTTCGGTACAAACACAAACAACTATTCGTTCAAATACCACATAGTTTATTCTTGTGGTAAGGATATGAATCAAACTAAAACAAGAATTATAAGGAGAAAAAACAAACCTTCGATTCCTCTCTGCAAGTGCATGTTCTAAAAGTACAGTATATCCAATATCAAGATTTCATGAATTTTCCAAATAATCCTGGCCCAGAAAAAAAATGGAAAAACAAATCAGTATCACATGCCAGGCATAAGCAATCTCAAAGTAAGCATCTGGAAAAGTTTCGTTCACAGTGCCAAAATAATAGTAGTAATTTGAAGCACTGATTGTTGATAGAAGCACGTATCCATGATCTTGGATACAGTGTATTATTGCATTAATTCCCTTGGATTACAAGGTAGAAAGCAGCACCGAATACAGCATACATCAACAAGTTTTTATCTAGAGCTCTTTCATGTTTGGATAGACAATAAGAAATTCAATTCAATTCATGTGAAGGAACAATTAATGAAAATTCAAAGCACACTTAAAATTCAATAATGAAAACTCAGAATCAAAAGAGCACATTAGAATCTCTAAAGAAGGTTTCATGATGATCACCAAAAGATGAATATTTGCAAAATGTTTGGCTCTAAAAGCAAACCATGAGAATATAGGCTATGATAGATCATAGGAAGCTAAGAAATTAAACCTATGGGATGTTGGATATCATTGAATTAACTTGTGAGTAGTGATGATACAAAGTCGAATAAATGACACCTACCTTCCCCTTTTGTAAAAAATAGGGCAAACAATTACAGCTAGATATGCTTGGGAAAAGGAGGGCATGGTTGCCTCTATAGTGACAACTACAAAATGAACCATGGAAACCCTATGCAAAGCAGGTTGCATGAGTAAATGATAATAATATATGTTGGAAAATTACATTGATATGTTTGAGACGAAAAAAAATGAAAAATAAGTTAGGACTATTCATAAAGCAGTTCGAAACTGAATCCACTGGTTAGAAATTGTCCCCCACCAAACAACGCTTCAGGAAGCACTCAATTCTACATTTAGTATCCAGATTATCAAAATTCAATTGTGCAAAATTTTGTTTTCTTTGATCAAAACATAGTAAGAGCCACACAAATGTTCAAAATGCAGAGCATATATACATACAAATTTTGTTTTCGCTTGAGGGCATGCATTGCACGAAGCCCATACTGTAAATGGGGTAATCAGAATAATCAGACACTGTAAAAGCACATATTGTTCTAGGGTTCGAAGCCCACTATAGTTTTCCAGATCTTAGAGATGGCAGCATCAACTTCACAAATGGCCACTACCATCAATAGAATATTGGGTCTTTTCACTACTTTCTCTGAGGGATTGACAGATGAAATCATGGAGGAAAATCTTAAAGATGTTCATCTCAATGTTAGAGCTCAGTCACTCAATGCCCTGCTTCAAAATTGTCAACTCTAGGTTTCCAGGCAGGGTGATTTGATAGTTTACAAGCAGTAGACGAAAGAAGAATCTGTAAGTTTCAATAGCCTCTCATCTGAAGATATGCTCATATATCAAGTCATAAAAAATGTTGGAAATATGGGTATATGGACAAAACATATGAAAAGAGAAACAAATTTACAGCATCACAGGTTAACAAAGCATTGAAAAATCTAGAAGCACGTGACTTAATAAAAGGGGTGAAGTGTGTTTCTAACCAAGCAATGAAGGTGTATATGCTAGAAGAATTGACACCTTCGAAGGATATAAATGGAGGTGCATGGTACACAAGGCTAACCTTTGATATGGATTTCACTAACATTGTTAAGAAACAGTGTTGGCAGTTCACCTTGCAGCAGGGTGTAGCCACTATTGAGAGTGTTGCTGATTTTGTGAGAAAATCAGGGATAACAAAGGCAGAATGGAAGGTTGAAGAGCTCAAGCAAATGGTTTTGTGGAAGAAACGATAAGCACGAGAACTAGAGACTTTTCTTTTATAGATGTTCCCAAGCTCAAATTCAGGAGTCGTCATCATTTACGAACATTCCTTGTGGAGTTTTCCCTATCTTGCAAGAGTGCACAGATGATGGTTTGATTTATGATTTCCATGGCATGGAAGCTACATTATACATGCAATAATTCCTTAAATTAAAACTCTTACCTTCTCATATGCCTCTCAATAGATGGAGGAGGGGCCTTCTTCTTCTTCTTGAAACTGAATAATAGCTTCCTCATATTTGCTCGAGTCGAACCCTTCAATGCATTCAGTATCGATGAGAGGGTGTGAAGGCTCCCCTCATGGAGCTCTAGCTCTCCTCTACTATTTTGGTAACCAAATGTTGTGTGTTTTGTCTGCCCACCAATCCTCCCTGACAACCTCTTGAACTTTAAATCGTGTGAAATTGATTTTCGTATTTCTCAAAGAATTTTGATCGGAAGGGTCAAAAAAATTTATCACAATATATCGAAAATTATTCAAATATAATACAAATTTTAATTTCTTAAAAGTTATTCAAATATGGTAAATATTTTAATATTTTTCAAAAGAAAGCTGGATGCTATGTTTAGTTTGCAAATCACTTTATTTTTTTATGCTTTTTATTTTCTTCATTGTCTATGATTAAGTTAGGTTCATCTTAATTTTGAATTTATCAAGTGTCTAGAGATCAAATCTAAATAGGTTTTCACCTCAAGAGATTTCATTCTTACCTCTCAGACCTTGGTAGATCTAGAGTTAAGATAAATATAGATTGATTTAATTATTAATTTTATGTTTTTAATTTTTATTTTATTTTGATCGAATCAAAATGTTAAAGAGAACATTACAATATCTTTACCATATGAGAAGAATTCAACACTATAGAAACCCTAGAGGCCCATGAAAAAATTGTAGGTGAAGAAAGGGTCGTAGTTTTGACAAAGAGTGAACAGGCTCCAGACAATGTCAGGCTCTGATATCATTTTCAAAATGCAATATAATATTAAATGGTAACCATGAGTTTTTTATCCATATGATATATATTTTGTAGAGAGATGGTCGCCATGATAAACCCCTTGAAGGCACACAACTACTTGTCAAATATGATTTTCAGATCAGATGTCAATTTCTTACTATTGGACCCACATGGAGGAGGAGGAATTAGTGGATTATGAACTGGAGGAGGGGGATTTTCAACAAATTTGGTCTAGTCCTGAGGATTTTAACCATTCACATTTCAAAGTCAACTTAGAAGGTCACCATACCACATTTTCTAGGCCTACCAGATCTTTAAAAAGAAAAGTCAAGAATTCAATAGGCAACTATCTAGCGGTTCAAAGGTCCTAAACCTTGCTCTAGCCACGCACTATTCGGGTCCTTTAGTTTTTGCTAGCCTGGGGCTCAAGGACGTTTTTCAGGGGATGGAGAACTTTTATAGGGGTCTTTGGCTCTAATTTTAGTTTCCCTGTTATCCCAGATATTGGACTAAGACATACAATGTGTTATTTCTTCCTTAGGGTTTTCAAAAAATTTTGAACACAGTGGAGGTTCTTCACTCTCATAAGCATCTCCAGATTGTTTTCATGTATATCCTTAATCTCAAATGCCATTAGCCTCACCCTCCTTCGATGAATTAGTGAAGGAGAGCCTTGCCTCGACAATGTAAGAATGTCAAACTAGCATCATGAATGGTCTTGTGGTTTTCAAGGAGAAACACTCTTGTGAATAAGAAGGAATTATGATTCAAAAGGAGTATGAGAAATAAAGGAAGAGGAAAATACATTGTAGTGTCAAGAAGAAGAACAAAGTCCTCCTTTCTCTATTTTTGGGAGTCAACATCACCATTCAAAATACTGAGGAAATGTCCCAAATATCCTTGGTGGGGAAGTAAGGGGTTAAAAATTTAGGTCCTCAACCCTAAACGTGTGGGAAGACAAGGAAATCTTACCTATTGCAAATTTTTCTCTAGAGGTGTCACTGTTAGCCTGAGGTTGGATTCATTTTTGCTTCAAATATGTAGTAGGCACCCATAAGGTACAACAAATGGTTTAGAAAATTGATCCATCTCCTATCCTTTTCAATTTCTAAATCTCCCTCTTCGATGCAAAGTAGGAGAGACTAGATATGGCCCCAATATAGGTTCATCTTCTAAGTCTACCTCCTAACTATTGGGATGCCCTAATTTTCAAAGATATAGGTAACTCATTGGGATCTTATCTAGCCCATGAATCTGCATATTTAGAGATGGGGATTAAGACATACACCCATATTTTGGTTAATATGAGCCTCGGAGAAGGGCTTATTGAAGGCATGGATATCGGAATTGGGGTGGAGTGTATTTATATATTGGGTTATGAAGGAATACCTTTTAGGTGTAGGTAGGGCCATAGGTATGGGAACTTGGCTAAAAACCATAAGCTTCCATTTTCTTACTTAGGACTATCCAACTAGAGGCAAGGACATATTAGGTTAGAAAAGGGTTTTGGATTGGAGGTTTTGGACATCGAGGAAAAGCTAGATGGTGCAACTCCTTTCTACAAAACATCCTCTAATTCGTTGGTGACAATTTTCAAGATATGGTATTTACGTTTTCAGTTGTCTAGAAGCCCTACTAAAGGGGTGGAGTTTCATTTCCTTGGATGCTAATGGAAGGTTGGGGGGCTTAGCAGTTGGATGGAAAGCCATAAATATTTTGGTATCCAATTCTTAGTGTTTGGATTCTAGTTTTTCCATTGACGACAAAGAGGGAGAAGTGGAGGGAGATATAGAGAGGGAGGTAGGGGAAAGGAAAGAAAGGGAGAGAGGGAGGGAGTGAGAGGGAGAGAAAGGGAGAGCTAGAGACTAAGAACTATGCACACTATTTATTTGTTGTTATTAGAACGAAGGTTTGAGATTGTATTTTGTTGAGGAAAAGGAGAGAGGAAACCCTAATTTTGGGGGATGAAGTGGTTATGGCAGCAAGGAATATTTTAAATGAAACATTTATTTTTCATGTTATAAAATGACACCTGTGTAAGAAAACTACAAATGAAGTTCAAACCAAGTTGTAAAAATCTAGAATCTTTATTAAACGTAAAAGTATTTTATTGTTCAGAACTACCTAGGCTAGGAATGAAACTCCAACACCTTCCATTGACTAATTTTCAATACAAACTTCATTAGAGGCCTATTTTATACTCAATTTAATATCAATTTTATGCTTAAATGCTAGGACTGCCACACAACTTCCCTCATTCCATAATTTACTATATGCCTCTTATATACTCATAGCTTATTTATCATATAGGAACCTCTAGGAAATATGAATCCAACACATGACTTAACCCCTAAAAAATACATTTTATGCTTCCTCATAATGAAGGGGTTTATTATAACTCTTAAAGGAAGTTTAGATTATTGGTTGTGCCCCGATCCAAACTTTTCTATCGAAGATATAGTTATGATGATGAGCCTTAGAAAATTATCCGAAATCCCATGGAATGATCTATCTCCAATCCATAGCTAGGCTTATTACTCATATTTTCTTATCAGTAATACCTTGTTTAGAATGAGATAGGTTCAATATCGTACCTAGCCTAGTCTTTATCCCATGTGATTCTCTAAAACTATGCTACATGCATTGATTATCGTAGTCCTTAAAGGTTGGTTTTGCAAGTGTGATATTTTTATCTTTGACGTCCCATATTGTACAATTCTCCCATAAATTAGCTTTATTTCCAAATACAAAGAAGCACATATGATAGGCCTTCAACATTTGTGTATTTTCCTCGAAAAGAGAAACACTTTGAAACAAAATTAGAGTTTGCATGTCATTCATTCAATATTTTGTACAACATGAAACTAATTATGGTAGGTATTGGAGTATTCTGCTTGACATATGTGTTTATATTTAGTTTCTTTTTCTTAAGAGATGGTATCAAGGAAAAATTATTTGGCCATTGGTTTGACTTTGGCTGACATAGGCCCTTAATATTTGTGTCCTTTGATATATTTTCCCTTTTTCTCTTGATTCAATTATTTTTGAATCTTTTCTGACCTCATGCATAAAGTTTATCCTTATAAATTTATTCACCTATGCACCAATTTTAGTCATCGCTATATAACAATATTGATCATTTGGAGGATGGGGATCGTGTGGTTCTAGGCCTTGCCTCTCAATATAACATTTCTTTTTCTATCTACTTGGGTTCCAACAAACCTCCTTCCTAAATTCCATGCACCTTCGTTCTTTAGGGCTTACAGCCTAAAGTTATATTTACAAAGATGGATGAATGACAATACAATGTTAAGGAAAGTTCTCTTGCATGCCTTAAAGTGCCCTAGATTAATATGAAGACTCTTAGCTAATTTTTTTGTTGCTTCTAAGCTCAATGTGTTTTTGAGTGCACCTCCTTTTCTGACCATTCATTAGCTATCATTCCTTATTATTGTTCTTCTTTTGTGGACAGTTTGTGGCATAGTGTCCATGCTCATGATAGTTGAAACATTTCACCTTTGACAATTCTCACTTCTTGCCTGCCTTGCCGGTCTCGGATTTAGAATGGAACGCCTTCCATTTTAATTTCTTCACTTTTCCAACCAAGGAACAATTCTCCTCATCATCAGTCTTTGATGAGAATCCATCTCTAGTGCTCCGCTGAATTTCTTCTTGTGCCAAATCAGACCATAGTTTCTCCTAGTTTGGAAACTTCTCCCTCCCATTATCAGAGTCCATGTATCTATGTCATCTCTTGGGAAGTCCTAAAAGAGCTAGGCTCACTAAATCATCCGAGCCAACATAGATCCCAACACTTCCAAGCTCATCTCGACATTAAGTGAACTTGGTTAATTATTTTTGGATCGTGTCGCCCTTCTCTATTTTGATCTTCCTGAGCTTGTATTTCAGTGCTAGCTTCCTGTGGTTGTTGCTATTCTGATACAAATATTTCAAGTATTTCCACATTGCATATGGATTCTCCTTTTCATGGAGGCTCGAGACACTATTGTCTCGAACTCCCTCTAACAAGATATTTCTCGCCTTTGCAACATTCTTATTCCATGCTTCATGAAGTTGGGCATCTACTGTTGTGGACTGGGGAATATCGGTATCAATGAATTACTTTAGTATGTTGTCCTCAATCACTACCTCCATCATGTCCTTCCATGCCTCCATTATTTTATATGTTAAACCCCATCTTGGGTCCTAAACCCCTTCTCTTGGGTTCTTTGCCGACAAATCCTTTGGTGACCAAACTCACACAAACCAATCTCACTAGGCCTGTGGAGTACCTCCCAAGCTACATTATTCAACAACATAGTCTAGTTGTAGTGATCATAACTTGGTCAAGCTCTTGTAGTCAAGCGAGGACTTGGTTGGGTTCCCAAGTTGAAAATTAAGTAAGGGTAGTTGTGAGGGCATGATAGTTAGGGAGTGTTAGGGCATGCCAAGGAATGAAAAGGAGTGCTAAAACATGTCGGACAATGTCAATACATGTTGAGGAGTGTTAAGAACTATTGAGGCATCAGAAGGGATACATTGAACATGCAAGGAAACCGCCCTAACTAGGGCATTATCCTTATATTATAATTGATTTAGAACAAACCCTATCCACCCATAGAAAAAATAACAACTTTTGACTCCATAAGAGACTCAAACTAACTCATATGGATCCATATATTCTGGGCATTTCTTTGACTGAATCTTGACCTGAACTTTAGATATCTATGACCCTCAAACTAAGGTTACCTCAATCAATATTACACCCATGACTACTTTTTTCCTGGCCCTAAATTACAGTGCATACCCTCCTCCGTTTGTGTTGGTCTTTATCACAGACCTTGCAACCTAATAACCACCATTAGATGCCAAGGAATGTAGGGATGCTAACATGTGCCAGATAATGCTAAGGCATTCTAAGATGTGCAAGGTGACATGGGATGTTAAGATGTAAACTATTGTTCTTAGTTGTTTCACTGCCACGATTGGATGTGAGCCTTGTCTTGGTAACTTGTTAAGTTCAATGAGTTGAGATTGGACATGAGTAGCATAAGATGGGTTATAGGTAGTTCTTAGGTGAACAAGGCATATGTTCAATTTCGACGCCACATGAGAATCTGGGTTTTGTCATAGAATATTTGGTGCAAACACACTCAAGTGCCACAACACATCTACTTTAATGCACAAAAAAATATACACAAATCAAGGAATCAACTAACTAATGCACGTGATATTTTAACCTTTTTCAAACCCTTCTTCATTATATTACAAACTATAATACAACATGCTAGAGCTCTTGTACCATGGATCGTGACCCTTTACAGTCACACTAATACAAGGAGTAAAACTAGGGCTTGGTTTTAATCCCTTGACAACTAATCTATCCTGAACAAGACAACACTTGACCTACTTGCTAATGGTGGCCATGGACAACCCTTTCAGTCCACAAGTTTAATGTTTGGAGAACAAGGGGCCACCCCCTTGTCCAACACTTTTGATGGGTCCCATGCATCATTATGGCACTCATGGACCCCATTATGCCTACTAGAAGGCCCTAGGACATAATTTTTCCTCTTATGAGGCTTATTATTCCATGTATGAGATAGCTTGGTGGGATTCTCACCAAAATTTAGGGTTACTTGCATATTATTTTATGTTTAGGGGCTAATGTAGGCACATAAAATAATTCTATCAACTCCTATTTAATCAATGTATAAATAGGAGTTAGTTGGATTCATTTGTATCATCACTTGACTTCGGATCTCTCTATCTTTAGATAACTTCACATTTTTCCTTGGAGGACTATTTTGGATGATAGATGGATTTCGATGTATGGATTTGGGCTATTTTTATATTGGAGATTTTTTTTTGCAAATGTCAAGCTGGTTAGATATATTCTCTAACCTTGTGAGTGCAAATTTAATGCTATTATTCTTGTTGCTGCATACTATTGAATTTCACTATAACTAGGGCTAATTGCTACATGATGGACATGTGGAATTATGTGCCTATTTAGATTATTTAATGTATGGGCCATTGTTAGATGAATGAAATGTATTAGAGCTAATTTTATCTCAAAATATTGCACCATTTGTATGAAGTATAAATTCTTGAAGGTCACTTTTCATTTTCCTCTTACATTGGATAAAGTTGACTTTATGTGCCTCCTTGATCAAGAAACCAAATTCTTGTTCATCATAATCCCTAACTCCATATCCCCAAGTGAATTAGGCACTAGTCCCTCAAAAAGGGTGATGATTTCCTCCCCTTTGTTCACAATTTTCCATTTTTCCCTAGGTCTAGCCCCATTAGGTAACTTAGGGCATCAATTTCCTAGGAATATAGCCAGAGGAAAACTTTTATCTCCTAGAGGCAACTTCATTGGTCAGTTCCCTCACTCTCTTGTGAGTTTGGGCCAATTTCGATGGTGGAATCTCTAGATACCTCAAGCCCTAGCTCTAGGATCAAGTTTTTCCTGGGTGTTCCCAAGGCTAGAACCCGGTAGGATCAATTTGACCCATCGAAGTAAAAACTCTTGCATGATCCTTTCCGCTCACATTTTCTAGGATAGGAACATCAATGGTTGCTAAATTCCATCCTCGAACCTGGGTTGGGTCCAGTTGGCCCCGTGTGGTCCCATTTGGTGTCAAATGCCTTTCATCAAGGACCATTTGGGAATCCAAGTTCCCAAAGGATTTTATGGATTTATAACTTCCTTCACAAGTCTTATTCTTCTCCCTAAACCCTTCAATCCACCTCCTGTCTCCCTAAAAGATAAATTCCCTTACTTAAAAGGAAAGCAAGTCCCACTCTTTATTCTATCTTAGGGAAAGGGTTTCTAGGGTAACTTCCCTCCTATTCATTGACCTATACTCTACAAGTGACTTCCTAAACTATTGGGACTCCTCCCATTTGTTAAAATCCACAAATAAAAAGGAGCCCTAGCTATGGTGACAATGGGCTAAGCCTCCACCGTTTCCCTTGTCCTAGCAGTTTCTCTCTTAGGAACCCCTTTTAGGTCCACTACTAGTTTGAGTGGTAACAAGTTGTTTACAACTCCATTTTTGAACAAATATTTGGGATGCCAAATTTTTCCATACTATGGCTCCAAGATGAGGAGTCTATGGCTATGGAGGTTTTCCTTCTTCTCACTGAGTTAATCCTCTACAATATAGTGAACTAGGGCTAGTTGGTTGGCCCACTTGATTTCTACTTTAGTTCTTCAAATTTTTCACATCCTTAGTCACTATACACCTGCCCTTATACCAATATTGTTGTCCTTCACAAATACAATAGTTAGGGCTCCTCTTTGGCAGTCACCTAACAACCCTCCAAATGTACTTGAACTACCATCAATCTGCCCAACCACAATCAACTCTTTTTAATGATCTTGGGCCCACAATATTTCCTTCATATAGGGCTCTTCAAATATTCCACCTAACAATGGTTTGAGTCCTTGTTAGGTCCCTATATTACTAGTTTAGCCCCTTATTGTTATTAGTGTAGCCTCCTTATTGTTATTATTGTAGCCCATTATAACCCCAATATTGTTATTATCGTGCCCTTACATTGTTATCGTTAGGTCGGCAAGGATTACATTGTGGCCCCACTAGGATTACATTATGGCCCCATGAACTCCTATATATAGAAAGGAGGTTTTTTCATTTGTATCATCCAAGAATTTTTCATTCATGTAATGTATTGAAGGTTGCCCCCTCGAAATGGCTTATTTATAAGGCGTTGAGATATCTTTTCGTCTATTTTTGGAGCTGGTTTCACAACAGTCCTCTCAAAATCATTGTTCTTCTGTATCAACAATTAGATCTCTATTGTCCAATCTATGAACAGATCTTAACTACTCCTCTTATCATCCTTCTAACAATATGTAGATGATTTAACTAGGGTCACAAATCAGCCACTTATAGTCATTTGACTAATTTTTTATAGGTTGCTTCAGATCTCTGTCTAAAGCTCTATGGATACTCCACCAAAATCAACTCCTCTACATGTCAATCCATTCTTCATATGGAACATTTCTTATACATGCTCAATGTTCTGCTCAGGTTCCACCCTCCTTTGAATATGCTATCTCCACACATACTGAATCTGCAAACCATCTTCCAGATCTGTGATCTATATTGCAAAAATAAACCTCGCTCTAACGGTCATAACCACTCTTCTTCTATGCAATTTTGTCACAGTCTTAAGGGCATACATTATGAACTAAACATGCTAGGAAGCTAATGTCCTAACTAGGGCACTATACTTGTGTATTCCCAATTATTGTAGAAAAAACCCTATCGACCCATAGACGGCTCTTGCCTCCATAAGAGACACGAAAATGGCCTCAAAACGGCTCCGGAAGTTTAGGACCCGAAAAACTGATAAAAATAGTAAACTGTGCTATAATTAAGGAAACTGAAAAACTAAAAGAGACAATGGTGAGGGCCCAACTGGAATAGGTGGATGGGCACCAATATTCACCTCGATCACCTCAACTCGAACTTCTTGAACTAACTTAGTCATCATGAATTAGTTAACTGACCCAAGTTGTTATGAGATGAAATTACAATTTATTATCCAATTTATTTAGGGGAAAAATAAATTAGATGCCTCACATTCCTCACTCCTGATAAATAAAAATTTCGCACCAGTGTGGGTGAATTTTTTTTTACTTTCTGGTTGCCAATTTGAGACTTTCTTGTTCCAAATTTCAACACTCACTCTCAACAATAAAGGAATTCAATCTATCTCGATCTGGTACCTTTGGAATTCTGCATGCAACACTTCTCTATTGTTTTTTCCACCTGAAAATCCTTAAACTGAATATCCTCCGAACAACTGAAACAATATAATGCATTTGTCATCATAGTATTATGACTGTTGCTAGCTACTGCACCTATCTAATGGACTCTCTGCATTGCTGCTGACATCTGCATTTGTGCCCTTTGCACTGTTGCCAAATCTAATCTGCACTCCAGTATCTAACATCTTTCACTCTGATTTTTTTCTTCCTGACATCTTACTGCATCAATCTAACCGATCCATCCTTCTATTATTGTACTGTGGAATCCTCATAGCAAGGTTCGATCCATGGTACACACCATCTCAATGGACCCTGCCCAAATTTCTTTTCTTGGGATTATTTCTACACATCACCCCACCTTTCACCTGGAGGTATGGCTTCATGTGCTCCCTCTGCCCATCTATCTCAAAAGTCCCCCCTCATGGAGGTCTCTACTTGAGTCGATGCTTCCACTCGGTCTCCTCTCTGCTTCAATTATGGTTGCTCCACAACCTTTTAAGACTGCTTCTAAGGCTGCATGTTGAGATGTAATTTGTACTCCCTCTCAACAGCAAAGTCTCTAACCTCTTCTTTGCTCCTCAAAGCTTTTCATTCATCTAGTACCTCAAGTGCATATAGGTTCTTGACTCACACATTGTAATTGTCCCGCTGTTACAAAATTTTCTAAAAAAGATTTTATTTTAAATCGACAATATCTCCGTCATCCGAGCTCCGAATTGATTTTCCATTTGGGTAGTTTTTCGTAAGGAATCCAAAGATGTTATTTTTTTTGAAAAATTTACACCAAAATATTCACATATTCTCTGCAAACTTGCCGCCCAGAAAATTTCTTCTCTGATACCATGTAGAAAATCTAACCAACGAGATTTAATTTGATATTGTAATGTACTAAAACAAGATATTGAATCCTTCCTACAATTTTCGGAAACAAAACACAATCGGAAAATCACATATACATAAGAGAAATAAATTATCAATCGCACAACACAAGATGTATCTGGGGAACAAAACTGCTCAAAACCTCTCTATCTCTATTGTTTATTAAGTCAAGGAATCATGAAACAATACAATGCTTAATCTCTCATGAGATTCTCTAGCACTCTGCCAATTGTCTTCCGCTGATCTAGGAAAACTCGGTCTTGTACTTAAATAATTTTCAGCCTTCCTTCAACCTACCTTGCTCATGCAATTTCTAGGGACTTAGCTCCCTGTTAATTAGGAAAATAATTCTTCCTTAATTGTGCAATCCGTCATGTCATCCCAATGAATTTATAATTGCACATGGAAAATTTTGTATAAATACAACTGACAGTTATGTTCCCTTTAACCTTTGTCTCCACTGGGTCTTCCTAGAAACTGACATTCATGCAACTGTCGATAGTGAATTATCAGCTATCTTATTGATCACTCATCATGAATTAAATATAATTTAATTCACCAATCGACCTCTCACTAGCTCATAACTTATTTAGAACTATTTAAACTGATTTTAAATCATTTAATTGAGTTAACTAATTCACACTTACACCCCACTAATGCATCAATTGCAAATGGACCCCAAACATATTAGAATAATCCCTCTACATGCCTCATCTTAGACCCTCAACTCGAATTTATTGAGCTCACGTAGTCATCATGACTTAGTTAACTGACACAAGTTGTTATGAGATGAAATTACAATTTATTTTCAATTTATTTAAGGGAAAAATAAATTAGAAGCCCTACATTCCTCACTCCTACTGCGTCAAAATTCCTCACGAGTGTGGGTGCATTCTTTTTTTGGTCCTTTCTGGTTTCCAATTTCAACGTTTCTTATTGCAAATTTCAACATTTCAGAATTTGATGTGGCCTTCACACAAACACACCATTGAAATAACATGTCAAGATTCTCATGAGAAACCTATCGTAAGCTTAATCTACCATAAGAGAACCAACAATATGCCATCCTAATTCCTATCTCGAACAGACCATTAAGGTATGCAACATTCGTATAAACCCTCACACGATGATCTTGCTCTTGGAGGATGATCATGGCCTCCCTTTTACAATTGTTACTCGGCCCTCTTACTTGACCTACTTTAGGACTACATCTCTCTTACCCCCCTTGATCAAATGAGATCCTTCTCACTTGATGTTTTGTCAACCTTCATCTTAAGGCCTCCTTAAAAAAATTTTGCTGGACCTCTTAGAAACCCTCTAGAACTTATGGGTTTTATCCACTTAGACCTTAGGAAATATTAATTTTCCTTTTATATTTTAAACCCCATCTTGGATCCAAAATCCCTTTGCTTGGCTTCTTTTCCCACAAAGCCTTTTGTGACCAAACTCACACAAACCCATCTCACTAGGCTTGTGGAGTACGTCCCAAGCTACACAATTCAACAACATAGTCTAGTTGTAGTAATCGTAACTTAGCCAAGCTCTTGTAGTCAAGCGAGGGCTTGGTTGGGTTCCCAAGTTGCAAATTAAGTAAGGGTAGTTGTGAGGGCATGATAGCTAGGGAGGGTCAGGGTATGCACATTAGGAATTAAAAGGCATGCTAACACATGTAAGACAATGTCAATGCATGCTTAAGAGTGTTAGGGAGTTCTGGGGCATATCAAGGGATAACTAGGTCAAAATGCATGGAAAGGAACCAATAAGAGTGTGTGTTAGGGAGTGTCACTGAATTCAAGTGTGCTAAGGAGGAAGTGTGTTAGGAGAAGTTCAGAATAGGATTTATAGGAGGCAAACCTATGGTTGTTATATGGGGCTCGACATAGTATTTTTAGATGAAGGGAGATCACTTTGTGCTAGGCACAACATTTTTTCGCCTTTAGCTATTTTTCTTATATGAGATGTGGCACACTTTAGCTGCATGCTCATGTTTTAAACTATTCTAGATAATTTCATATTGTACATTGTTGTGTATAATTTTTGGGGCACTTGAATTGTGTCGACTTATATCTTGTGTGCCTTGTGCATCTTGTGGTTATTGCAAACTCTCAGTTAATGTTCTACTCTTTATATGAACTGAACATACATGTGAAATATTTCATATATAAGCTATGTTGCTTAGTTGTTTTATGGAAATTGGTAGATCATGTGATCCTTGTCTTGGTAAAGAGTTAAGTGGGACAATTTGAGCTTGGACATGAGTGGCATAATATGAGTTATAGGCAATTCTTAGGTGAACAAGGCACAATCTACTTGTAGTAGGTGCAATTGGTAAAGTTGTTACGGTTGAAGCAAGCCAATATTGTCACATGAACTGGAGTAGCCAAGGAATTGATTGGGTTCCCAAGTCGTGAAAAAATGTAAAGGCTAGCTACAAGGACATGAGTGCTAAGGAATGCTAGGGAATGCTAAGATGTGTTAGATAGTGCGAAGACATGTCAAACATGCTAAGATGTGTGAAGTGATAAGGCTTGCCAAGATGTGCAAGGGTGTGTTAATGTGTTCCAAGGACTGTCAGGGAAAAAAATGGAGAAACAAGTTAAAATTTAAGGAAATGAACCATAAGAGGGTTAATAAGTCATTATTTTATCTTTTCCAAGAGGGGCATGCTAGGCACACCAACACTAGGTGCCAATAGGTGCCAAGTGCAAAGTCTTAATGCATTCTAAGTGCCAAGTCTTCCTTTGCTTCTTCTCATCTACTTTCCAATAGTTGATATCAAATAAGTTTAATATTAAACCATGCCAAATCATACCAATGCATGTCAACATATTCCGTACATCCTAATACTTTCCAAGTGCCAATACGTGCCAAGTTCCAATTTGTGTCACAAAGTTTTATGCATGCTATGAAGTGGAAGGGCATGTTGAAGAGTGCTAAGGTGTGCTAGAGAGTGCTAATGCATGTTGAGGAGTGTTAAGGAAGCACTAGGTCAAAGTTCATGGAAGTTAATAAATATGAGAAATGCGTGCCAAGGACTAGTGTTAATTACTGCTAGTTGTCATGCCAAGGAGGGAGTGACAAGGTATGCTAAGGATTGGTAAGGCATGCCAGGGAATATCAAGGCATGTCAAGAAGTCTGAAAGTGTGTTTGGGAGTTCCAAGGTGTGGTAATTATATGTGCCAAATAGTGACAAGATATGCCAATACGTTCCAGGTGCTAAGGATGTGCAAGGTGCTAGGGTATGTCAATATGTGTCAAGAAGTTTCAAGGAAACAAAAGGAAGAACCAATAAGAGGGTTAATAAGTCAGTATTTTATATTTTTCAAAAGGGTCATGATAGCCACACTAATAATAGGTCACAATACATGCCAAGTGGCATTATGTGCCAAGTGCTAATGTATGTCAATGCATTCAACCAAGGTGTTCCAAGGCATGCTAGGGACTACATGCATGCTAACACATGCCAGGATAGTTATATGTTGTGCTAGCGCATGCCTACACCACGTGCTTGGGCATTAGTGTCATGAAAAGATGTTCTAGGTACAAATATGTTCCAAGACATGAGAGGTGCTAAGAAATGTTAGTATGTTCCAAAGAATTAATTTAAGGTGTCCCAGGAGTGTTAAGGAGTGTTAGGTCTTTCTCATTAATAGAATTCACAATGCTTGGTTATGTATTAAATAATATGCTTCCTACACACACTAGTGGGACTTTATCTAAAGACAAATTTCTAGATAATAAACTTAATAGATATGAATCGTGTGTTGACTCATAGGAAAACTCTATTTGACTAGTCATTACTTGAGGGAAATGATACACACTAATTACTTCTTAAAATTTTGACTAACTCTAACCACTATGGCCTTGGAAATTTTATAAAAAATACTCCATAATAATGCTATTAAATCGCTATATTTTGACAAAAAATATATTAACAAGCACATAACGTCATCAAAAACTGATTGGAATGATCAATGATGACGAACATTTTTTTGACAGTCACCAAAAGTAACAAAAAGAGCATCGGTGAGGGTCATTAAAAGTTCGTCACTAAAAGTGTCACCAAATAGATAATTAGTTATGGGCCTTTAATGACCCTCACCAAAAGTGTCATTGAAAATGGCTTTGGTGATGGACCTTAAAGGACCATCACTATATACACTTACATTGATGTTTTTTAAGGACTGTGACCATATGTGACAATGGTGATGGACCTTAAAGGTTTATCACAATCATGACCCTCACCAATGTCCTTTTTTCTTGTAGTGATCGGTGCTCCCATTTCACCCATTGCATGCATTGCTGTTATGCATTGCCCACCAATCTCCAGCTTGAATTTTTCAAAACAGTGGGAAAATTTTCTTTCGTAAATTCTATAGCCAATATGCCTCCTCGACGGCCAAATGTACATGCATTTTTCTTGTCTTTCCATAATTAAGCCTTTTAGCGGATTAGAATTTAAAATAACCTTAAAATTAACCATTTAAAAGAAAAAAATTGTCTCATGGTGCACTCGAGCTACCAGATTTGGTCTAATTATTGTTTTGTACTTGTATATAGTTTGCAAACATTGGGTCTTTTGATGGCAAGGACATGCTGACACCACCACATGATCTACGTGTGGATCCTGATGACGATCAGGGCATGCCAGATACCAAGGATCATCAGGAGGCCGGTGTAGAGAGACTTGCTCCTGCTGGTGCGCCGGTACCACCTTTTTATAGGCATGGTGGCTTAATAGCAAATACAGGATAGAGTTGGGAGACCAACTCACTGCATTGATTGTTGAGGCGAGCATCAGGCCTGCTAATATAAGAGACATACAGGACAATGGTAGGTTGTTACATATGTGGAGAGGCATGTTTCATGACATGTACAGCTGAATGCGGCATGTCATAGGAGATACGACCTTATTTATGCAGCTGAGGAGGATCACTGCATGTTATAGGCGTGGTCGATACGCAAGCACGTGATCGAAAGTTCGCGAGCAGTGACTCATCATTTCATGATCGTTCACCTCGTGCTGTACTAAATGAGCAGCCTCCACTAGCATCTAGCAGCAGTCATCATGGAGAGTAGGTTGGACCATCTGCCACGTCCAATCAGTAGCCTGTAGCATCCAAAAATACTCTAATCATTAGCAGGTTGTACCATCAACCATCGAGATTGCACCATTGACTAAGCAGGCCCCGACCAATATTGCTATTCATGTTGTACCACGAGCTGATTCATGACATTTATATTACAATTGTATATTTTTGAAATTATTCAGTTATATGTGTGTGTGTGTGTGTGTGTGTGTGTGTGTGTGGTCCATGTATTTTATGTTCATGTTGTAGTTGTACTTAATTTACATGTTGGTGATCATCATGCTGTGTATATTGTTAGTTCATGTTAGATATGTTCATTTAATGTGCATCTTGTAGATAGATGTGTATGTGATAGCATTATTTATTTGACATGAGATGTATATTTGATGTTTGTGTTGTGATGATGTTATACAATGCTAATTGTGTTTTCTTAGATGATCATGATCACGATGATGTTAGCAAATTTGAATGTATTTTTTAGTCGAATATGATGTTTGTATGATGGTTATCATGATCATGATGTTTATTAATTAATTTAATATTAAATGACCATGATATTTATTAAATATTATATCGTGATTGTAATTGAAATTTAATTGTATGTAAAATTGTAAAATTGTTTGTATTTGTAATTGTAATTATAATTCTAATTGTATGCAAAATTCTAAAATTGTAATTGTATTTGTAATTGTATATAAAATATTTGTAAAATTTTAATTTTATTACTGTGAAATGATTGTAATTGTAAAATTTTAATTGCAATTGTACTAAAATTGTTATTGTAATTCTAATTGTAATTGTATGTGAAATTGTAAAATTGTAATTGTAATTCTAATTGTAATTTTAATTTTAATTGTAATTGTATGTAAAATATTTAACAAATTTTAATTGTATTGATGTGAAAATTTTAATTGTATTAATGTGAAATGATTTTATTAAAATTTGTAAATTTGTAAAATTGTAAATAATTGTAAAATAATAAATCTAGAATAATATGAAATTTTGTAACATAATAAAGTTTAGAAAATAATTCAAATAGATTCATGTATTTTAGAATTATTATTATTTTATTATGATCTTACATACCAAAAAAAACAACTTTATACAATATGCCATTTCTAGTGGACGTTTGTAGAGGAGGTTGGCAGGCGGAGGTTTTTCGTCTGGTGTGCTTATCATCATAACCCACACTGGTGCGTCTTAGTACTATAGTACACCAGTGCTTTACAACTGTTCTGCATCGGTACATCATAAAACACCATGCCAGAACATAAAATGGGGTCTTACGAAACTGCATTGGTGCGCCTATAAAAACCTGCGCACCGGAAGAGGGTTAAATAAAACCTCACAGGAACCAGGTATGTCATTGAAATATATTTTCTAATAAGGAAAATTTATTTTTTAAAGTGCAGTATTAGAGCAGCAAAGGGTTCGAATCGCATGCAAAAAATTTCTGAGGAGATGAGGTTTTGAAAAGACGAGAATTCAAATTTTGGCTAAGAAGTTTATAGCAAAGAAAATGAGTTATTCAAATAGAAAGATGGACAAAGATGCTTACAGGGATGTAGACAGCTATAGAGCTCAACAAAGTATAAAAGGAGAAAATATTTATGAAAAATCTAAGAAGGGCAGTCAACAAATCTCAGTTGATACCATTGATAAGGTTAAGAGGCCTGGTCACGAGGGTGAGTATTTTCTTGATCATGTCAGAGAGCATTCAGTTGAGGCCGGAGATAGGGTTAAGAGGTCCAATGATAGATAAAGGGAGAGTAGAGTTGATGGAAGATAAATACCTTTCGACGCTCTAGCGACTAGCAAGGTAAAACGGTCCTTTGAAAGCAAGGAGTCCTATTCACTAAGGGATGTCAGAGAGAGATCAATTGAGTCTCTTCAATGGGATAAGAGATAGCATTAAGCTAATGATTCTCATTCTTACAAGGATGGCATGGAGATATTGGGTAGTAGAGAAAGAACAATTGAGACAGTCGATAAAGCTAAGAGGCATCATGAAGGGAAGGATTCTCATTCCCTTAAGGACAACAGAGAAAGATCAATTGACATTTTTGATTGGGTTGGTAGGTCCCATGAATGGAAAGATTCTCATTTCTATAGGGATAGTAACGAAAGGTCAATCGAGGTTGTTAATAGGGGTAGGATTTCTCATGAGACAAAGGATATAAATCCTTATGATGAATAAATGGATGGCAGATCTCACAACCGATGAGAGCGAGAGCATGAAATTGAGGGAAGGAAGGATAAGAGTGACAAGCGAAAGAAGTTTAAAGAGGATGATACCAAAGATGATAGAAAGCACAAAGGAGAAAAGAGGAAATTGGATTCCAAGATGGAGGAGGAACTTACAAATGAGCAAGGAGTTCATGAGTCAGCAAGTAGATCATGGAGCACCTTTTCTTGTTGCAGGTTATGGAAAGGTTCAAGTTTCTTTTTCTGATAGAAGAAGAGGTGTAGTTTTGAAAATCAATGGCCCAAATATTTTCATAGCAAAATGTACATTTCCAACATGTGTAATTTTTTTTTACACACGTAAAATTAATTTCGGTGCCTTAACCGCAAATCGGTGCTAATATAAAAATAACCACACTAGTGTTGTGTTATCAATGGAAGCATCGATGCAGTGCTATTAAGTGATGCACCGATGACGAATAACTGCAAATAAAAAAAGAGTAACTCTATTTTATTTAAGTGAAAAAAAAGAGGTAAATTGAAAAATGGGTGGAAAAATATTTTCGAAAATCTAATTTCATAAAACAATTCTTTAAATAATAAATACTTTTCATTATTTCACTATTTTTGCTAAAATTTTCAGCCAGAGATTTGCAGGAGACATACCTAAAGCAAGAGAGCACGAGAGCACTGTGGAGCAACAAACTACATTCTAACAAAAGTATTGAGACAATCAGAATCCAAAACTCTGGTGATTCAAACCCTGTAGCATAGAATTTTAAATGATCTCGTGATTAAATTGATTATTTTTTTTTACTTTTTCTGTAATTTTTTTACGAAGTAAGAAAATATTTCAATTTTTTTCTCATTTTTAGAAACAAAAAAAAAAAAAATCCTTTTTTACCCTAAACCCTTCATTTTTTTGTTTCTTCCTTTTCTTCTCCCTGTTTCTTTGATTTCAGAATTAGGGATTTTCATTTTAGATTGACATCCAATTGCATAGTCGTATCCCAATCAAGGTCATCCCTTGCGTGATTTTTTGAAAAAAATGGAATTTTTTTTTATCAGTGCGCCCTACGTAACCCAGTGCGCTGTATTATACCACCACACCGGTGCATTGTATTATACCAGCACACCACACAAGTACTTTGTAATAATTTTTTTTTTTTTTTTTTTTTAATTAGTGCACCATATCTAAAATAGGGCACAATATGTACATTACGATAAAAGAGATGGGTTTGTTCGCTTTGATGACCATGTTCACTTTCTCTCTCCAGAATGTGTTTAAAAGTTGGGATTATTGTTCAAGCTTTAGTTGGCTTACATAAAATTTTACTAGCAAAGTTGACATCGCATAAAATCACATCTTCGGCTTTCAATTGAACCTGAATGGCATCTCTAACTTAATTGAGTTGTGGTCCTGTGGATAATGAGGAATATCACATGGAAGGTACCCAAAAACCCAAATTTCTGAAAGTATAGGTGAATTAGCACTTATCAAAGAACAAAATGTCGAACAAAATGTGAACGGGATACACTTAAGGATTCCCTGGTTCCATTTGTTATTGAAAATTATGCTCTCCTTGGATGAAACAAGTAAAAATTCTGCTTGTAATATAAATGGAAATCCAGTGACCATTTCTGTGAGAAGAAAATAATAGATACCTGCAGCTACCATATTTCCACCTGCAAATCAGTTTCCTATTGGAAAAGCTAATCTAATAGCCCATTTTGCAATATCTTTCCTCTACTCAATCCTATACTCATTTTCTATGGGAAAACATTGCCTCCACATGTAATAATTGCATCATCTAGTCGAAAATCGGTCTTCTTCTGCTAACAAATGCAGAATGAAGGACTCATTTCATTACTCCCAGAACATTCAAGATCGGTTTCTCGTAAAACAAAGATTGTATAAATTTTGTTGAGATCAAGATTGTAATACCTCCAGTGTAAGGAAATTTTATTTTTTTTTCGTTATTATTGACATGTTGGCTGAATACCAAGTTCAGAAATGAAGTATTTATTTCCACCTAGTATTATAGCTTCCTCTATCCCTTCGATTTTCTCTTTAAATTTTAATATCTCTTTTTTTTTCCTATCCCCTTTTAATAACATTTAATATTTTCAATGGTTACATTTCACCCATATATATACATAAAATCCTATATCTAAATATATAGACCACCTACATAAATATCATATGTGTAATTATATATATATAACACATATATATACTCCTTTGGATAAAATTACCTTGAATGTGCATGCTCCATTTCATAATCCATATATATACATCTATACCATATGTATACATATACTTTGGAACCACACTTTGAGGGCGCTCGTATGTATAAAAACACTGCACGAATTAATTATTCACCACGTATATTTCTACCCTTGGAAAACCGATTATATTTTATCAAGCTGGCATTTAGACATAGGGAAATTACAATGGCGAATAAATTTAATCATTCATGCGCATGGAATACATAGTATGTAGTCATAGGTTGACCATCGTAGGATTTCAGCATTCGAACTTTCTGATATATATATATATATATATATTTAGACTGGTGTTTGATTTCTCACTGGCGTTATATCAATTACTATACCGGTCACAGTTGATAGGGTCACGCTCCCATAGATATATCAACGTGGAATCTTGTGTAAATTCTCATCATATATATTTTTGATATAACCATTATTCTACTGTCACGTCCCTATTGCGTGATGGCTACTGTTTAAAGTTGCGTATGCACCACTGTCTGCACTTCACAGATCTAGTACGTAGCGTCTTAACGTGTTGTAAGTGTTTGTTGCAGAGTGCAGTTGGCCAGCAGGCCACGACAGGGTTTCGCTTTGAATAGCATGAGTACTCGCCACGTCTTCCAATCATCTTCGTGCATGTGTCACCAATAGTTGTGCGGCCCTGATGCGGCTCATTTCCTCAGAAACTGAACGCTGAGCTTTAGCCGAATTTTCGCCGGCACCGTACTGAAGATTTCAGTGGAAGACAGAAAATTGGGATAAGCGGGTACTGCTCGGCCCATCCATCAAAATCCCCTTCGGGATTTCTTTATGCACTCTCGGCTATGCACACTAGGGTTAGCGCCTCCACCCTGCACGCTAAACCTGTATCCCGCCTCCACTTGCACAGTGGTGTACTCGTGGAACTAGACCGCGGTTTTCCCCTTTTTAACCTATGTTCCTGCCGTTGTTCATCATTCCCGGATTTAGTTCATTTGTATCTCGCTTTCATTTCTTTTCTATCTCTACGCCTCACCTCTCTGTGTCGCCCGGCGTTTATGGAAATGGGAACCAGGTCATCACCGGCGTTGCAGTAGTCTGATCAATCGAACGACACAGGTGTGGCTCGATATCGAATTGAAACATTTGTTTATTTTGTTCGTATTGTTTTTTTTTTCTTCTGAGATTGCTTCCCTACGATATTGAATCACGATTTTATTCTTTTGTTGGCGGTTCGGTCACCGATTGCTACAGGTTCCGCTACAAGGCGAATGGGATCTTGTTGATATGGAATTGAATAACTGACATGGGTTATTTTAAATGCCGTGTTCCTTCCCAACCCAATCTCAGATCTGCTATTCGTTTTGTTGGTTTTTTTTTTTTTCTGTTACTCCTTTACCATTACCTCTCGTTTCATAGAAGAACTCAGGTGGTGCGTCTCGGTCAAGGGCGAGAGGTATTTGGTTGAAGGCGCTCCCCTGTCGGATTCGCCTTGTTAGAAGAGGTTAATATCCTTCTCAGCTTTGGAATCGTTATGTTTTGTATTCAGATGGGCTGCCAGGTCATGTTGCATCGATAACCACTGTTATTAATTTAACCTGGTAGGATTTGCCGGAACGTTTATATTGACCCACCCATTCGTAATTCCCCTTCAGGGACAGAATGTGAATTTAGGGATTTCTATGAATAACCCTTGACGTTCTGACTGCAACCCAAAACCTTCTATTCTAAATTCAATGTATTTACCACGGCTATGGATGTGGTTATGATATATGCGCTACTTAATGTTTTTCTGTGTTATCACATGCTCGGTAGACTGCAACTACTAACCTACTCCTGTTTTGGTTTTCTAGGGCCGCGGTTTTACATGCTACAGGAAACCACGGTGTTCTTTTAAACCGAGGACTGGAGATTCGTGGCTTCCTTGCCGTTTCCCACTGCATGCTACAAAAATTTTTTTTCAGCTACCCATCATGGGTCATAATTTAATGGTTCTGGCCAGATCTAGCCATCCCTACTGCGTAAATCAAGTAAGAATAGCTAACTGCTATGCCGACATAACTACGCATGGTCCTTCACCGGTTAACTCATAGGCATTTTATGCACATGATTAGTTTCGGTATTTCATCAAACTATGATAATTATGTTCGCCGCAAATTAAAAGTTACGAATTGATGTTGTTTGTTGACTCTAGAATTTTCAGTTCCCATTTCGTTTTAATGCTACACAGCAACCTGAATATGACAAGATTTTCAATGTCGGTTTGGCCGGTGAATCAGGGATTTGAAATAGAATTATTCTATAACAGAGTCGCTAATATCAATTAAATGTTTATGGATAAGCCCTAAAAGGCCGTGGCGTTAATAGCTGTAAAATCCGGGGTATTGGATTGGTATGAATATTGCATAAGAATATCGCATAGTCATAAGGTTTTTACATAGTTTGACCATGCGCCGAAATCGCGTCGACATAGGGTACAGACATACCCATTTTCCTTACTACCATATTCTTTTATAATCGTTGCTTTTAATGAGTTTTGATTTGGCTTGCGGCTCTTACATTTTATTTTATGCACATATATATGTAAAGTTATTATTTTAGGTTGTGGCGCTTATACTCTCTTTTCTTTTGATGCATACATATATGTATCCAATAGTGCTTGAGTAGAGAACATTAATTTATAAAAAATTTCTTTTGCTATGATACTTGGTTAATATATATATATTGTTGTTAAATGTTTATACATGTATTCAATAGTTCATTTGATAGTGTATATTCAGCACAGCTTTAATTCCATTGCTATAATAAAAAAAAATTTAACGGTTAGAGGAAATTTTAAAATCAATATACTCTATAATTGCTATGAATGCCATAAACCTCATATAGAATAGAAGTACTTCATTATCTAGAAGAATTTCAAGTTTCATATTCTAGTGTCTTTACTTTCTTTACCTCAATTCTGCTACAATATTGTTCTAATATACTTATGCACATATAATATCACCTTGTGTCTACATAAAACAAGAAAATATTTCATTACCCATAGAGACTAAGTAACTTCAGATTTAAACCAACCTTGGTTTAGAGCTTCTGGGGTTTCTACTCTATGGATTTATGGTCTACAACTAACAAGAATCTGGAAGGTGAAAACCTTAGGATGGACTCTGGTAAATGTAGTACTACAAATCACTCATACCAGTAAATTGATTTTATATGTAGCCAATTCATACTATCATAAAACAAAATAACAAGAATTTCAGGACATACCACAATTGCAAATGACCAACCTCCCAACCTTAGAGTCCTCTTTGTCTCCTAGGACTCACCCCCGAGCTGAGATCACCTCCCCAGACAGACCAACCTCTGATCTTCTTAGGAGCAGCTTATTTAAGCTCATAATTCCCCAAGCATGTTTCTAATTCTGCGTCCAGAATAGCAGGATGCTTTCTTTGCTGTTTAGCCTAGGCTTCCCATTTTGGGATTCTTTAAAGCTGTTTTATGCTTTTCCTCAGCTTTTCCAGCTTTTCTTTACCTCTTCCCAACTACTCCTCTTCATTGGGGAAATTTAGATTCCTCCTCAGAATCTAAATTAATTTCTTTCAAGGATTTTTGAAAGATTGTGGGGATTGGTTGCCTTATCCATCGTCATGGATTTGGCAAGTGATCTCTAATTCTCATCTTGGTCAAGATGCACAATCATTTTATTTATTTCCTCAAATTAAATATGCAAATACATTCACACCATACTTATCCTTTGGGGTCCACTCCCCTTAGGACTTAAAGTTTACACGTCTAATTTTTCAAGTTCAACACAGAAATTGGGGGTGTTACAAAGATAGAAAGCACAAAGGAGAAAAGAGGAAATTGGATGCCAAGATGGAGGACAAACTTATAAATGAGTAAGCAGATCATGGGGCACCTTTTCTTATTGCATGTTATGGAAAGGTTCAAGTTTCTTTTTCTAAAAGAAGAAGAGGTGTAGTTTTGAAAAGAAATGGCCCAAAAATTTTCAGAGCAAAATCTACATTTCCAAAATGTCTAATTTTGGTGTACACACGTAAAAGTAATTTATGTGCCTTAACCATAAATCAGTGCTAATGTACAGATAACCGCACCAGTGCTTTGTTATCAATGGACGCATTGGTGTGGTGCTATTAAGTGACGCATCGGTGACGAATAACCACAAATAAAAAAAAAACGCAACTCTATTTTCTTTAAGTGAAAAAAAAAAGCAATAGATTGAAAAATGGGTGGAAAAATATTTTTGAAAAAGTAGTTTCATAAAACAATTCTTTAAATACCAAACACATTTCATTATTTCACTAGTTTTGCTAAAATTTTTAGCCAGAGATTTGCAGGAGACATACCTGGAGCAAGAGAGCACGAGAGCACTGTGGAGCAGCGAAATACATTCGAACAGAAGTATTCAGACAATTAGAATCCCAATCTCTGGTGATTCAAACCCTGTAGTATAGAATTTCAAATGATCTCGTGATTAAATTTTATTATTTTTTTTAATTTTTCTGCAGGTTTTTTACAAAGTAAGGAAAATTTTTCTTTTTTTTTCCATTTTTAGAAACAAAAAAAAAAAAACCATTTTTACCCTAAACCCTTCATTTTTTTTGTTTCTTCCCTTTCTTCTCCCTATTTCTGTGATTTCATAATTAGGGATTTTCATTTTAGATTGAAATCTAACCCACGTGACGACTTGCATAGTCGGATCCCAATCCATGTCGACCCTTGCGTGAATTTTTTTTTAAAATGGATTTTTTTTATCGGTGTGCCTTGTGTAACCTAGCACACCGGTGCACTGTATTATACCAGTGCACTGCACATATACTGTGTAATAAAATTTTTTTTTTTTTTTTTTAATCAGTGCACCATATCTAAAATAGGGCATCGGTGCGCTATGTTATGAGGAGAGCAATGTATGGTCTATTATACTATTTGTGCGGTGTGTTTATAAGACTCCCACGCACCAACATCGGTGCATACATCATGAAAGGTGCACCTGTTTCTTGAGATTTATTTTTTACATGAAAATTGACAATTTATTTATAAATATATTAATGAATGATATGGTACAGGCTTCAGATTGATAAAGAAATGACTAACAAGAGATCAAGTAACAAAAATACTGATAATACATCAAGAAAATAAAAAAAGGCAAGTTCTTTGTAAATTCTTTACAAAAAATATTATTTTTGAACTATATGTATGTTTAACTAATATGTATTTTTTACTGTGTATCATGCAGAACCACAAAATGACAACCTTCGTTAAGATTATTTTTGATATAGGACTAGAAGAGCGTAAAATCTTGATGGAAAAAAATGCAAAAGGATGAATCAGGTGAATGAGAAAATACTATCGATCTAATATGAGTTTATTTTTTTAATTTTCATTAATAATATACTTAAAATTATTAGATAACATGTGTCAAACAGTCTATTAATTCACATATGTTTAATGTTCTATAGGGACCAACAACTCAAAAAAGGAATGTTGTTCTAAGAAAAGAAAAAAAAATAGAACATGCAAATGAAAATGAATTTCTTCTTAGCTCATCTGGAGTGGTGCTAGAGGTTAACCAAAGGAGGAAAAGCTTTACAAATGTTTGAGGGATCTAGTGGAACAACTGTATAGACATTCTTTCCACTTACAATACAAAAATCAATCCAATGATTCCAAGAACTAAATTTTATCTAAACCACAGGAAGAGTTTCAAGAGAATTGGTCAATGATACACTTCATACTTTTAATAGAAAAAACATACAACAACAAAAAAGAAGGAATGAAAAAGTAATATTGCTTTAAATGTTTGTCTAGAATTATTTATAAATATCACATTTGTTATATTTAATTTTCATATGTCAATACAAAAATTAAATAGTTTATTGTTATGTTACATTTTCAGGAATATTATGAAAATCTCAAAAGATGAACAAGCTCATATCATAAATATGCTAGTAGGAATGTCCAAAAAGGTGTACAAGGAGATGGTCAAAGAAATGGACAAAATTGCATCGTAGGAGGAGTCATCTCGACAACAACATGCTTCAAATGTCATATGTAATCATTGAATTTTTCAATCATTAGGTACAATAAATAGATAATTTAGCATTGAATATTAATTTTCAAGTATTTTCCTGCAGAAAAGAAAAGAAAATGGAACCCATTCAACACGAAAAACGGGATGACAAGGAAGAAAAGGGTTGATATCTAAGTTTGTGAGTAATTGTTACTTCGCTATAACTTAACTAGATTTAATTTTTTTATTTTTTAATTTGTTTTACAAAAATCACCATTGAATGTCTTCAAATAGGTGCTAACATACAAAGATGAACCATCAGACGAATTGATTGAAATTGGGTTAAATATGGGTTGTGAGTATATGTTGGCATATCAAAAATTAATTGTGGAATTCTTAAGTATCTATCGATCTTGTTTTACTTAGCTCAATCTATAATTAATAGAACAAAAAATATTTTACATTAAATATATGATTTGTTATGGGGTATAAAACTTTCAGGAAACAAAGTATGGAACTGCACCAACAGATGAAATTTTTTAAGATGGCATGGTACATGGTTTTCAAAGACTGTGTATATTTTATGAGTCAATTGTTGCTATGGTACATCATTTTTCTTTTCGATTTACATTGATGTATATTATTTAATATTACAATTTTCATTATTCTCACCAATGTATATACACTCATTTCAGTTTATTTTTATGTTTGTAGATGGAAGGTGAATAAGAAGAAAACAATCAACACTGTGAATAAAACATTCCTGAAAATAACCCAAGTCATGGATGTGGCTCTAGCAATGACAACAGTTCAAGCAAAGAATGATGATCACTATGTTTGGATATCAAAGCAAGTCATTGCATTTTTTGAAATATTTGTCTATAAAATTAGACATTTTGTTTAATGTAATGGACATAGTGTCCCAATTGAAAGACAAAGGGATACCAATAACTTTCCCATTTTGTATGACAAAGACTGTCTTATATATATATATATATATATATATATATATATATATATATATATATATATGTTTTAATTTATTCTATTACATTGTCCATGGCCATTCTCAAATGCACTAATAAACATTTAATTCATATGAATATTGTTAAAAGATTTATATGTGTCGACTTTTGATGAATAATGATTTTTTAAAAATCACGATAATTATGATATGATATAAGAAATTGATCCAAACATCACATTCAAATGCATTAATAAAAATTTAATTAATATGAATATTGTTATAATATGTGTTGACTTGTGATGAATAATGAATTTAGAAAAATCACAATAATTGCACTGTCACATGTCGATGTTTCTAAAAAATACAAAATGAACACCGATGTGTGTCAATTACTGTACACCGATGCATTTGTATGATGCAGTTCACCGGTGTGTTTCTACGACCTATGGGCACCACACAAATACCAAAAATAATTAAAAATCTCAGTGTGTTTTGTGTGATACTGCATACCGATGCGTTTATGTGATACTACGCACCCGTGCATTTGTACGATGTATGGGCACCGTACAAATACCAATACCAAATATAAATACCAGTGTGTTTGTATGATACGATGCAATGGTGCATTTCTATAAGTCTATGTACCGATGCATTGAGATGACCTATGGTCACCGCACAAATCCCAAGACCAATTGGTACAACCCCGTGCATTGTATCACCAACACTGAACCCAGTGCGGTTTTATAGCTTGATGGCCCAGTGCAGGAACCTTCAACCACCTTGGGGCCACTATCTAGATGACATGCACCAGTGCATTGAAACCTTATTAACACAACGATGAATAAAACATCTGTAATAACCTTCGTCTGCCTAGGTTTTTTAGTCGTGTTGAATTTTCGTTAAAAGCTCCACCAAAACCTTCGTAGCCATAAACAGATGTTGTAGCAAATGTTTTTTTTGACAATTTTGGCCAATTTTACAACACCAAAAACCTCCTTTATAACCTCCGCTAGAGGGTCTTTTCCTTGTAGTGAAAGTTACATGGAAAAAGTATACAACAATAATTAGAAATCCTAAACGCTTCTTAGAAAATCCTAATAGTTCCACTAAATATGATAATGCATTAGTTGCAATATTTTATAAAGGAAAAATAACAACAAATGATTTTTGAAATATTATTACCAAGTAAATGAGAACAAAAAAAAATATTGGTTGTTGTTAACAAAAACGTTTACAGAGATTTTACTATCTCGTCTTGAGTATAGGTGTTGACCCTAGTTGGATTGTGATGTAGGTTGGTAACCCTTACTTGGTAAAAAATAACAACTGATAATATTTGTCATAAAGTTTGACATGCATGAATATATATATATATATAATCATTTATGATGCAAACTAATTATTTCCATAATGCTTCTGGTTATAGGTTGAACCAAGTGAAGTGTCGGGTCAAATCCTTGTGCAAATAAAAGAAAAAAGTATGTCATAAGTGGTCCAAGAAGCAAGTTTTCACCCATATTATAGTGTAGAAGAAGCACATAAATCTCAAAAAGTATGTCAAAGATTTTTTATGCAATAGCATATATCAGTCAGACTTAAGGGCGAGGAAACATCGAAGACGATGTTTCACTCGGCGGGGAGGGGGAAGATGTAACACTCCTGAGTGAATAAGTAATTATTCTAATTTAATTTTACTAAAATTTAATTGGTAGGACGTGAGCCAAATAAGGCCCTATATAATGTTATGAATGAATATTTCATTCTATTAAATAAACAATATTAATTATGGTCAAAAAATGAATTATAGGAAGGTGAAATGCTAAATGCAGATTTAGCCATCAGGAAGTTAATGGATAGTTAATCCTCTCCCTATAGATAAAAATCTCATTTGGGAAAGGAGAGAGCCAAGTGGGCAAAGAGGAACCGAAGGAAATCAAGAAAGAGAAGAAGGAAATTTATTACCAAGACAAGACATTGTTGAGGTAAGGAAAGATGCTTCCATAGGGAAATTATTGAGGTTGTTGTGACCATTGGAGTTTCTGTACAGTCCTGCGAGTCTGTGAAAAACTCTAAACATAAATTATTGAGTTGGCTGGGGCCAATGGAATTTCTGTGCAGACCTGATTCGGTCTCTGTCCAAGAAATATTGTCTTGAAGGAAGGGAATTATCTGAGGGAGAGCGCTAGAGGTGATACCAGGCTTAATGGTTGGGAGGATAATTATTATTTCTTTAGTAATTTCCTGTGGCTACCTACTAAATCTCAAACAAATAAGTGTTTTTGTGAAATATTCTTATAATTTCATCTATGATATGATTATTTGAATGATATCTATGAAATTTTTTTGTAATTTGTTGCTTTAGATTGTTTTTGAAAATGGTTGGGCCAAAATTCTAAGAGAATAAAGTGAAAAATTAGTGGGCTGGCAAGAAATTTGATACTTTGTTATTAATTAAGATATACAAAAAAGTAAATATTAGATTAGCCCTTGGTTCAGTCATCTGATGCCACTAACTAGGGGACAATTATCGGTTTTAATTAACAAAATGAAAACCTGTTGTAGGGTGTTTCCTAATTATACAGAAATATTGTCATTACTCGGTCAATAAGGAGAAATTATAAAACTGTGAGAAACTTATACTGAATTTAGATTTGAACACAAAAAGTAACGCAAACTAATATTGAACTTAACACCTTAATCTCTCATATAAGTATGCATGCAGGTAACACAAACATTGGTTAAATATTATAGAGAAAATTTTGTGTAGAATTGTTAGTCTAAAACAAAGGATCATAATATTTTATGTTACTCTGAAGCGAACTCTGGTTACTTCCAAGAACATGTCACTAAAATAAATTAACAAATGATTAAATAATCTTTGAAATTAAAACATAACCTTGAATTGTTGTTGGAATTTCATGCACTATTTGTAGTAGGTAATTATAACCATTACGATGATTAGTGTAAGAATATGGAAAGATCCTTATGACTCTAAGGAGTATGGGTTAGTTCTAGGGTCGGTTCGTGCTAGTGGTAGGGCCATAACAGACCCTCAACCTTGCAAAATACCAATATTAACGCAAGATTAACAATGAATAATAACTGGACGCGCTAATCTCAGACACTTACGAGAATCACTGAAGGGGAATTCGTATAAAAGAATATATAGTGAACTTCATATAACAATTCCAAGCCTATTGTTCTTATACACCGAATTCAAGAAGGGAAAACCTGAACTCCATTAATCAACAATAGGACTGGGCTTATTAAAGGTGACTCCCATGTTATAAAAATAGCAATTAAAATTATGATATAAAACAAATATTTTGTTTCCTCAGGGATTTGTGAATCGACCAAGGAAATACACCATGAATTTCTCTTTGTAACTTAAAAAGGAATTATCATAATAACACATAATTACAAGGGAAATAAAACTTCAATTCTTTACGGAGATCCTTTAAATTGCTAGTCAGGAAAGTAAGCAAATTACAGTCACATATTATGCTGTGATACTCTTACTCATAAGTTATAATTTACCACAAAATTATCATTGCTGATGACGGTAGTTCCCTAACAAGGGTTATTAAAAATATAACCCATCTGAATTAAAAGCCCATACAAGCCTAGATAGCTTAACAAGGGTGAAATGTCCAGCATAAATAAGGGGAAACAATTGTATTTCACATGAAAAGAAAACAAGCCAAGAGTGAGCCAATCCAGAATCCAACCCTTTTTCTCTTAGAGGAACGAAAAGGAAAATGGCAACCAGAATCCACAACAAATGTTACCTGCAGGGGAAATACCCAATACTCAGGAATTAGGTCATTTTGTGCAACAACCAAACAAAAAGAGGAACTAATACACATGGAAGAGAGGTTACCTAAGATAACCTCCAATTCCCTCAACCAATCTGCAAGCCTGAAAACGTCATTTATTTAGCATCTTCTGAAAGAAGGAAATTACTAAAAATTATAAAAAAAAGATATTATAGTTGGGGTCATATACCATGATTAGCTATAGATGACCATCACGGTTGATATAACCACACAAAAAAATTCCTCAATAAAGAGCATAGGATCGAAGTGAAAGCTAGCCAAGTGTTAACCCTATATTTTAGTTGTAACACATAAACATTGAGAACAAGTTGAAATAGGCGGAAAACCCCTAGAAATTAGCTAATAGAAAAATATATACTTAGGAGGATGGATAAGCTACCTAAACCAAGACAAACGGTCTTTGGGAAAATGCCCCACGTTGACATTCTCCTCCTCCTATGGTTAAAGGATGTATAATATTCTAGGCTGCAGGGTTCTTCGATGTGTTTGGCTACAACAGAGTCAGAAGAGTCAGTCTAGCAGTGAGCCACAACTATATTCTCTACCAAGGAAATTTGTAGAGAAAGCATCGGAAGTGGGTGAGGAAGAACTGGAACAACTCGTGGAATCGACATGGGAGGGTGGTTACCTTTGTAACCGCTACCTCCTTATCCAACCGTCCAAGGAACCCCATTGAATCTTCACCGTTGATCTAAACTCACATATCGATGCAGTCTTACCAACAGGTGGAAATGGGCAAGATAAATTTGGGTTCGAAAAATATTAGGGTTGAAAATTATATAAATCATAAGAATATAAATTTCAATTATGATTGTGAGAGCTAGCTTAAGTGAAAACTATTTTTTATGTTATTTATTTTAAAGGAGACTAAACATTCATTTTTTTTAGGAAAAGGATTATGAATGATGAACATAAATTTATTATGTTTTTTGAAATGAAATTTAATTATTGAATTGTGGTTCCATAAAATTAAAAGAAAATTGATAATAAAAGTATTACAAGAAATGAGAGTGGTTGAATAGAAAATAGTTAAAAAAAATTACCTTTCCTTTGGGGATAAAAAGTACATCCCAGTGAGGAAAAGGGGTTTTGTGACTGAATAGAGAAAAGAGAGGTAGGAAGAGAGTGAAATTTCTTGAGCTGGTGCTGACCAGTGGAAACACTCAGTTTTCCTGAATCCTGGAAAAGAAGATTAGTGGACTAGGGGTCCCGAGGCCTTTTCTTGAATTTATGTCAACCTACTCATCTCAGGTGTGAAGAATGGGGGGAGATGAGGACGTAATCGCCTCTCTCATGGTAGGGAGGATATCATCGGCAAGTTCAGAAATGAGATAAGTATACAGACTGCAGAGGTGGTAAGAACTAGAAATGTTGTTTAGAAAAAATTATTTTAATATGGAAAATGTTCTTAGAATTATGAAATGGAGAATTTTACACATAGAAGTATTGTAGATATAATTATTTGTACTTTTTAGAAGTAATCAATAAATTACAATAGAACTATTAATAATATGTTTCCTGTGTGAAAATACATTTCTTGAAGTTATGGCTTGTTTTTAAGAAGGAGTAGTGTTTATATTATCAGGTAAAGAAAAACATATAACCTCTACTCGGAGTAAATACTAGATAAATTGTTAGTCTAGGTCCATATTCTAAACCTTGGACCCAAACTGGTTGTTAATATCTTTAATCTATGATATACTCAGACAGAATGAGTGCATAGGAAATAACTAGGTAATCGGATGGTCCGAACATCCTTAAAAAAAGTAGATAAAATTACCAAAGGAATAAAAAGGATAAAAACCATGTCTTGATGAGACTGGTCCCATGTGAAATTACAAAGAAATCTTATGCAATACTAACCCAGGAAAATAATTTTCAATGTAAATATCTAATTATGCAAGCACCCAATATTTCCCACTATAAATATTGCAGAAAAACTCTATTACGGGAAAGAATAGAAATGAGCTCTTGGAATATTAGGACAGACTAATGAAAATGATCAAGAAAAGAAAATCCAATATAACGTTGTTGTATAATCTTTGAAACCATTGAAATGTAAATTCTAAACAAAGAAGTAAATTTGTATTCAAGAAAAGAATGAAAGATATAAATATATAAAAGTCCAGGAGTTTAATAACCATCCATCACAAAAATGTATATAATATCAAACCCTCACACATTGATGGATTTTCTTGTTTGGTTGTGCCGAGATTTCGACCAACAAATAGAAGAACAAGAATTATAGATTAGAATCCATTGCATGTCAAACTATAAATCAGGGAAAGGCCCTTAAAAGTAACAAGGTAAACGAAACTTGAAGCCTTAAAACTCAATACAGGAATTTTTAAGTTGCATGGTACCCAAGAGCTAAAAGACGAAGGGCTCTACTGCAAAATTTTAAAACCTGGAATGATATGGTCGATCATAATAGCCGGAGAAGTTCAAAAAAATGACAAATGCAGTTCCTAGAATCTTGCCGAGGGAGTAGAGAAGCAAGTACCTGCTTCACAACAAAAAAATTCGTGAAAACTTAGAATTGATACTGTCTAAATGAATAATGAAGGGTAAAATTGATGAGAAACTTGTGTAAAATCAAAGCTATAACACCTGGTCTTGAAACTCAGCAGACTGACTGAAACCCCACACCAAGACCATCATAAACGATTTAGAAAGAGTTGAATGACTAGTTATCCAAAAGTAAGAAATAACTAAGTCAGAAAAACTATGCTTCTTTGCAAGGCTTAGCTACCCTGAAGGAATGAATGGCAAGAGAACTGGAGTATGCATAGCCAAGAAGGAAGTTCCCAAATCTAGAAAACTCGTTACACATTCCACTAGATTTTTCATGCAAGCCTGAGCACATAGCAAGCGCTATAACACCACTCCTATCTCCTTGCGAAACAATGCAATGAAAAACTTACACAACTCAAAGACTAGTTAATACTGCCACAAAGGGCTAGACCCCAAACTAAAAGTCAAATAGAATTTTACCTAGTTCGAATACGCCATGGAAAGCAAGGCTTGAGCTAGAGGAATGGTGGTTGGTTTGATAAAGCTTAGGCCGCAGTAGAGTTGTAGAGGAGCGGTGCCAGCAGACCTCACAAACGCAAAATGAGAGTTGGTTAGGGTTAAGCGGTGGTCGATACCCTAAACGGGTACCGTAAAAAGCTCCACCATGGATCTCAAAAACCCTAGATCCGATGGTGATTAGAAGGGTAGGTGTCAACAGAGTAGTACAGCCCCCATGTGAAGTACAATACAGTGAACCTTCTTAATAACTCTTAAATCATCAACGAAACTCAATTAAAAATGAATAAAATCAAATGATAAGGTTAAAGGATATGTTATTATCGAACTGTCCTTCATAACATTAATAATAAGTGTTATGAGTTTGAATATCAACAACTAATCACCGAGATCTCATAAATATATCGTAATGTGATATGATTATAGCATAGGTGTTGAGCTTGCAACAAAACATCTGGTAGGATGAACCACGTGGATATCCACAATATAGTAAATATATGATGAGATCCAAGTTGAAAAAGTGCATATAGATTTACATTTCTAAGTTCACAATAATTATATAGAATGTATGGTTAAAATTTTTAAAGGTAAAAATAAAAATAAAAATTATTGTCATCTATGTTACAAGTGGTATCAGAGAAGCATTCATATGCTGGGACCCAATGGGTCACCTAACATGATAAAATGTTGTGTGTGAATGGTGCACAGAAAATAAATAACGTAGTGGGAGACATAATGAGGAGTGGATCGACACAGTAAACACCCCAGAATAGCGGGAAACCTACACCCCAATCGCATCCGAAAATTTGGATTCACCTGAGTGTAGATCAGCACCAACAGACCAGTAGACTGTTGGAAGAAAAACAATATTAAACCAGTATATTGCTAAGAACTTTGCAGAAGTTACAGGAAGAAATGGCCCGAGTTAGGAGTGACAATTATCGCTTGATGCAAGAGCATGAAAGGATACTCAAAATCCTTTCCGATAAACAAAATCAGGGAGTGTTACAATCCAGTCCCGAAAGAGATATGCAGGAAGAAAATGAACGACAAGCTAAGGACCAAATCAATGAAAAAGTGGAAAGAATCCATTCACAACGAAGTAATAAGAATAGAAACTATAATGAGGCTGAGTCTGGTAACATGTCAGAATATAAATAAATTAAGAAACAAAGCGTGGAGTCATAAGGTGAGTTCTGGAAGATTAAACCATCTACGTTTCATGGAGAAGAGGATGAGGTGGCAGAAGCTTAGTTGATTAATATGAAAAAATACTTTAATTTTATGATTACAACAGCAACCTTAAAGCCAGGTTGGCCATTTATCAATTGAGAGAAAAAGCTACCCTGTGGTGGGAGGAAGTCAAGAATGTCTGTAGTATTGAAGACCACGACGTGGCATGGGATGAATTTTTTAAATGGACGAGTGAGTGTAGGAATAGTTTCGAAAGATTAAAAAATTTGTTGACGACTGCTCTGCTGTTGAGGGTAGCCAACCCCAACAAATAATTTGAGGTCTATACTGATTCTTGTCAAGAAGGAGTTGGGGAAATTTTATCACAAGAAGGAAGAGCGGTTGCCTATGAATCAAGAAAATTAAAGGAGCATGAACAGAGATATTCATCCTACGACTTAGAACTGATAGTAGTAGTGCATGCACTCCAAGTATGGAGGCACTACTTATTGGGAAAGAGATTTGTGTTAAAGACAGATCACAATAGCCTAACCAACTAATTTAAGCAAGTTGATTTAAATGCTCGCCAGGCAAGATGGAATGCCTTCTTAAGTGAATTTGATTTTGATATAGAGCATGTAAAAGGAAAATAAAGTCATGTGGCAGATGCCTTAAGCAGAAAACTTCATTGTGTATATGAACTTTGTTATAACCAAATCGAATATAAATTCTTAGATTAGATAAAATAAGAAGCCGAGAAGGATCTTGAATATCAATTCTTATGGTAGCAAGTAGAGGAAGCCAGAAATCAAGATAAACCTTTTGATTATGGAATCAACAAGGACCAATTGTTAACCTTCAAAGGAAAGTTATACATTCCAAATCGAATGAATTTAAAAGAGTTGATCATGAATGAGTATCACCATAGTAATTATTCAGGACACCAAGGATACCAGAAAATTTTAACAGCTACTAGCAAAGTCTACTTCTGCCATGTTATGCGAAGAAATATTGCAGAGTACTTAAACAAATGTCTGGAGTGTCAACAGGTTAAGGTGGAGCATCAACACCAAGCCGAATTGTTGCAGCCTATACCAGTGCCTGAATGGAAGTGATAATTTATATCCCTATATTTTATTATTGGTTTACCAAGATTGAAAAGGCACAATGACTTCACTATAGTGGTGGTTTATAGATTGAGTAAGGAAACACACTTCATACCCGTACAATGTACTTACAAAACCGTGCAAATAGAAGATATCTTCACGAGAGATATTTTTAGACTACATGGCATTCCAAAGACTTTTATATCAGATAGGCATGTGAAGTTTACTTCAGCATTTTGGAAGACCCTATTTACAGGTTTGGGAACTTGAATAAACTTGAGCATCGCTTACCATCTCGATACTGATGGACAAACTAAGCAGGTGAATCAAATATTAGAAGATATGTTGCGTATGTATGTGATGCAGTAGCCAATGAAATGGGAAGAGTATCTACATTTGGTAGAATTTGCATAAAATAATGGTTACCAAGAGTCTCTTAAGATGAGTCCCTTTGAAGCTTTGTATGGGTGACAGTGTCATACTCCCTTTAACTGGAGCAATCCTGAAACCAAGTTGATGCTTGGACCAGAAATATTCGTTGAGATGGAATTAGAAGTGTGAAAGATTAGACAAAATCTGAAAGTGGCTCAAGCTAGGAAGAACATATATGCAGATAAAAAAAGAACTTGCTGGGAATTGGAAGTGGGCGATCATGTGTATGTAATGATTAAACCTAATAAAAGCACACTAAGGTGGACCTCCTATTCCAAGTTGGCTCCCAAGTTTTATGGACCTTTCCAGATATTAGAGAGGGTGGGACCTGTGGCTTACCAGTTGGCTTTAGCCAACCATATCTCGGTGCACAATCTGTTTCATGTATCCTTACTAAAATGACACATACATGACCCAAAGCATGTAATCCACTGTTAAATCATTCAGGTAGGGTAAGACTATGAAATCATATCTTAAAATACTAAGTTTTATGCAATTTTAATTCAAGGTATTCTTGAATGCAGGTCAAACCAGACAGTGAATTTTTGGTCAAACTTCAACGTATACTCGATCGGAGAGAATCATGCTCCAAAGGAGAGCCATCACCCATTTTAAAGTGTAGTGGAAGCACTTCAGCTCAGATGAGGCTACCTATGAAGACAAAGGATTTTTGCATGAGGCTTACCCATAATTGTTTGTTGAGCTAGAATGAAAAACCGAGGATGATTTTTACTTCCAGAGGGGAAAGTTGTGACAGTTGGCTTAAGTGGAAACTAATTGTTATGTTATATATTTTAAAAGAGACTAAACATTCATTTTTTTGGGGGAAAAGGATTATGAATGATGAGAACAAATTAATTGTGTTTTCTGAAATACAATTTAATTATGAAATAGTGGTTCCATAAAATTAAAAGAACACAGATGATAAAAGTATTCCAAGAACTGAGAGCGGTTGAACAGAAAATAGTTAAAAATAGTTACCCTTCCTTTGGGGATAAAAATTACATCTTAGTGCGGAAAAGGGGTTCTATGACTGAAAAGAGAAAGGAGATGTACGAAGAAAGTCAAAGTTACTGAGTTGGTGGTGACCGGTGGAAACACCCAGCGTTCCTAAATCCTGGAAAAGAAGAGTACTTGACTAGGGGTCCCAAGGTCTCTTCTGGAATTTCTGTCAACCTACTCATCTCAGGTGTAGAGCATGGGGGGAGATGAGGGCATAATCGCCTCTCTCATGGTAGGGAGGATATCATCGGCAAGTTCTGAAACGAGATAAGTAAATAGACTGCAGATGTAGTAATAACTAGAAATCTTGTTTAGATAGAATTCTTTTAATATGGAAAATGTTCTTAGAATTATGAAATGTAGAATTTTACACAGAGAAGTATTGTAGATATAATTTTTTGTACTTTTTTGAATTAATCAAGAAATTATAGTAGAACTGTTAATAATATGTTGGTTTTGTGGAAATACATTTCTTGAAGTTATGGCCTTTTTTTAAGAAAGAGTAGTGTTTATATTATTAGGTAAAGAAAAATAGAAAACCTCTACTGGGAGTAAATACCAGGAAAACTATTAGTCTAGTTCCATATTTGAAACCCTGGACCCAAACTGGCCGTTAATCTCTTTAATCTATGATATACTCGGACATAATGAGTGCATAGAAAACAACTTAGTAATTATATGGTCCGTACATAATTGAACAAATAAAATAAAATTACCAAAGGAATAAAAGGGATAAAACCCCTGTCTTGACCAGATTGGTCCCATGTGAAATTATAAAGAAAGCTTACACAGTAGTAACCCAGGAAAATATTTGTCAATGTAAATATGTAATTATGCAAACACTCAATCTTTCCCACTATAAATATTGTAGGAAAGCTCTATTACAAGTAAGAAGAGAAATGAGCTCTTGGAATATTAGGATAGACTGATGAAAATGCTCAAGAAAATAAAATCCATTATAACGTTGTTTCATAATCTTTGAAACCATTAAAATGTAAATTCTAAACAAAGAAGTAAATATGTATTCAAGAAAAGACCGAAAGATATAACTATATAAATGTCGAGGAGTTTAATAACCATCCATCGCAAAAATGTATATAATATCAAACCCTGACGCATTGAGGGATTTTCCTCTTAGGTTGGGCCGAGAGTTCGACCAGGAAATAGAAGAACAAGAATTATACAGAAGAATCCAATGCATGTCAAAATATTCATCACGGCAAGGCCCTTAAAAGGTAAAGTAATTAAAGCAGAATCTATTTTCATGATAAATTGTTCTTCTGGGTGAAGCCCTTAAAAAATATTAAAGTAACAAGGTGAACGACAGTTGAAGCCTTAAAATTGAATACAATAATTCTTAAGTTGCAAGGTACCGAAGAGATAAAAGAGGAAGGAATCTTCTCCGAAAGTTTAAAACCCCGTTGGTAAAAATCATGTACCTGTGAAGAGAACGATAGGGTCGATCATAATAGTCAGAGAAGTTTGGAAAAACAACAAATGCAATTCCTAGAATCTTTCCAAGGGGGAAAAGAAGCGAGTACCTGCATCACAACAAAAAAATTTGTGAAAATTTAGAAGTCATACTATCTAAACAAATAACGAAGGGTAAAATCGATGAGAAACTTGTGTAAAATCAAAGCTATAATAACTGGTCTAGAAACTCAGTAGACCGGTTGAAACCCTGCACCAAGATCATCATAAAGGCGTTAAAAAGATTTGAATGACCAATTATCCAAAGTAAGAAATAACTAAGTTGGAAAAAATGTGTTGCTTTGGAAGGCTTACCTTCAATAGAGGAAGGAACAGTAAGAGAACTGTAGTATGCATAGCCGAAAGGAAGTTCTCGAATCTAGAAAACTCGTTACACATTCCGCTAGATTTTTCATGCAAGCCTGAGTGCATAGAAAGTGTTACGCCAATTTTTGGTCATCTAACGTGTTACTATTAGATGGACCAAAGTACACCATGTAAGACCAATTTTACGCTAAGTAAAATTTCTTTCATTATGAAAATAACTTAGTAATCCATAATCTATTAAGTTGTTTATGGTCTAAAAAGGAAACCCCATGAGGAAATATTGAATAAATCCCTATTTTTTTTTTTTCAAGGGATAATTAATTAAACAGTAGTTTAGTTAATATTCCTGGTCATATTTAACCCAAAATAGGAAAACTAACTAGATAAATCACTATTTATCTTATTATTTTCTAGGAATAATTATTTAAACATTATTTAAATAATATTTCTTGTCGAATTTGACTAAATCATTTATAAACAATTGAATAAATCATTATTTATTTAATTATTACTCAACCACATTCATAAAATAATAAATAAATCATTTATCTATTTATTATTTACAAATAAAGGGATTTGACCAAATACAAATTCTTTTTCTCTCCAACAAAAATAATAAAATATTCCATAAAATTTGGATCTAGACTTGGTTAATAATATTTTAATTATCCACCAATATCTAGACTAACTCAATATTTTGTTATAAATAGAAGGCTTTTTCCATTCATTCACTACCTTTTGTTGCCTAAAGATCACTCTGGATCTATACTTTTGGTCTGACTTTGATCCTCCATCATTGTCATATTTTTCTATCTTTTTTCCTGTGAGCTCCCTTTGAGTTCCATTTTTGTTTGGGTTTTATACACCATCAAGAGAGAGAAATCATAAATCTGAAGTGTTGAGGCCATACAAGAACCCATCCCATTGAGGGGGACTAGTAACATCTTTCTATGTTCCCTTCCCAGGTGTCATAAATACAAAATTCTTTAAAAATTATTCTTGTCTTGTCTATTGAATGCATGGAGAATCTCTTGATTTTATTTACTGCTTAACGTCTTCAAATACATAGATTTGGATTTTTTAGCATTTGTCTTGGTCAACTAACTGCAGATCTAAGGAAATTGACAGCCATATTTGATGTTAGGGTTGTTTGTTATGCACAGCTAAAGTGAGCCTTTTTATATGCTTGCTATTAGAATTCACACTAACAACAAGAAGTGTAACTCCACTGCTATCTCCCTATGAAAAAATGCAATGAAAAACTTACACAACTCAAAGAATGGTTAATACTATCACAAAGGGCTAGACCCCAAACTGAAAGTGAAATAGGAGTTTACTTGGTTCGAATACGCCATGGCAAGCAAGGCTTGAGTTGGAGGAATGGAGGTTGGTTTGATAAAGCTCGGGTCGTGGTGGAATTACAGAGGAGCAACGCCGGCAGAGCTCAAAAATGAAAAATGAGAGTTGGTAAGGGTTACGCAGTGGTCGATACCCTAAATGGGTACCGTAAAAAGCTCCATCATGGATCTCAAAAACCCTAGATCTGACAGTGATCAAAAGGGCAGATGTCAACTGAGCAGTACAACCCCCATGTGAAGTACAGTACAACGAACCTTCTTAATAAATCTTAAATAATCAATGGAACTCAATTAACAACAAATAAAATCAAATGATAAGGTTAAAGCATATGCCATTATCAAACTATCCTTCAAAAAATTAATAATAAGTATTATGATTTTGAATATCAACAACTAATCACCGAGAGCTCATAAATATATCGTACTGTGATATGATTATAGCATAGGTGTTAAGCTTGCAACAAAACATCAAGAAGGACGAACCACGTGGATATCCATAATATAATAAATATATGACGAGAGCCAAGTTGACAAAGTGCATATAGATTTACATTTCTAAGTTCACAATAATTATATAGAATGTATGGTTAAAAGTTCTGAAGGTAAAAGAAAATATTTACTGCCATGTATGTTACAATGATGATTGCAGATAATGTACTCAATATTTAATTACATTTTAAGGGTGGATATGAGTTTTAATCAACTATTTATAGATAGTTTGACTATGAAAGGTATAAAAAATATAAGTGAAGTAAAGGTGACCTATAGGGATGGGTAGGTAAATAACAGAGAAAGATAGATGTTAAAAGGCTATAAGAGGTTGAGGTAGATTACACCCTATTTCAAGTAACATGATTTTGTATTAACTTTAGAGAAATGAAATAATTAAAAATCATTAAAAATCTAAAAAATCTTACATTTTTCTTTTAAATATTTCAACATTTAACTTAAATCAATTGTTTATATATATATATATATAAGACATCCATTTTAATTATTAATTTATGAAGAATCAAGAGATGAAATTTTAACTTTTTTTAAATTTTGTTATCTAAAATAATTTGCATATCAAAAATTGTGTCTTATACGAGTAATATATATATATATATATATATATATATATATATATATATATATATATATATAAACTATTGTTTTGATTACAAACAATTATAATTAGAGCATGGTATACAAATAATTATAAATAGTACATGGTATAGGCTCTAACTTTTAAGTCAACGGGAAGTATATACTGTTTTCAGTATAGTTATAGGGATGATGGTGTATAATGGATATTGAGGATTTTTAAAGATATGGAAAAAATAAAATGATTTTTTAAACTTTTGTAGCGGAATTTAAAATTTCTTTTAATTAATTAACAACTTAGTATTTATCATAATATTGTTTTGTTTAAATAAAAATATTAATAATAACGAGTAAAAATTATATTAATTAAATTAAATTTATAACTTAAAAATATTTATATTAAAAAATGTTATTAAATACATATAAATATTATATATATTATTACATTAAAAATAGCTAAAAATATATTTATAGTATTATATTAAAAATAAACAAAACAAATTAACCCAACCCAAATGCAATTGCAAAAAAAATTCCTTATTTCAACTCATGATTGATAGCAAGCCGCCGTGAGCTCAATGACCTTTTCTGGAAGTTCGACCACAATAGTACTGGGAAAATATCAGTCACAGTCGACTTTAGTCATAAATGCCCTCAAGTGCAAGATATTGAGAAGATTGATTTCATGATGAAAGAAACAGATTCTAACAAAGATGGTTTTAGCTTTGATTAGTTCAGGGAGACATCAAACACCTCCCATGTTATGCTAGACTTGGAGTGCGTTCAAGATTTATGATCTTGATAATGACCCAATTTCACTTTAGAACTTTTACTATATCTTCAGAAATTTAGGAGAAGTAGCACATTTATACATTTGGAGAAGTGAATATTCAAGTGTATATATTGTAAATTTGTTTGAAATTTTATTACAAAATTATGGTGGAAAAAGTCATTTCTTCTATAAGTTAGACTAAATCTTTTTCTTCACATTGAATATTTATTTATGTATAACATTAAAATATATATATTTTTAAGATTTTCTTTATATTTATATAAATATATATGAAGTTGATATTGGCATAAATTAGTTAACATAGATCTTCAAATAGTTTATTTAAATCACGTCTTGAAATATATTTGAAAAGTATAAGTTATAAAATTTCTACTGGTACTTTTTTTACTTCCATTTACTTTATCTTTTTCTAAATTTTATATGAAATATTTTGACAAGATTAAGTCACAATAGATAGAGTCACCTCCTTATATTGAATGCACTTTTCTTGCAAGAAATGCAACTATATAAATTATATGGTTCCCAAAAATAGATAGACCTAGATTTAGGGTAAGCATAAAAATACTTAATAATATCAAAACTAAAAAAAAAAACCCCTAAAATTAACTAAATTATAATTTTTTTTGAATTGTTATTATTATTATTATTAATTAAAAAAAATTACGAGTTAATTTTAAAAAACATGTAATAAGATTTTTAAACATATAGATTCACTCCACTTTACCATGGATATTAATCGAGAAAACCATAAGTCATTACATATGACATTTGTTAATACTACATTTTTTTAATTAATCAATTTAATTAACATGGTAGAAAGGGCATAAACACTTTAGAGAACAATCTCAATTTCTGATTTGTGACTACCACTAAGAATATTCTAAAATTCTATGAAGGATAAATCTTACAGCACATCTAATAATTATTAGGTGAGTAGGGGTGTCTATTTTAAAATAAAGCTTCAATAATTTTATTATAACTATCAATAATTATTAGGTGGATTGTAGGGTTTAACCTTCAAAGAATATTCTTAATAGTATTCACAAATTAAATGTTGAGATTTATCTCCAAACTAGTTATGTCATATTTTTCCTCTTAATTTGCTTTTAAAAAATCATATGAACAAGTGTTTGATAAAATGTGTTATGGTTTTTTGGACATGTGATATTGATAAGCCATAGTATTTTAACAAAGCTTATTTATAGATTAAGAAACTTCATTGTTAAGAATATTTTTACATTTTTTTTAAATGTATATATGTTTAAATGATATATTAATTATTTTTAATAATAATAATAAGTTATAATTTAAGGTTGATGATCTTTTTAATATAAGAAATGTTAAACATAACACGAACTAAATATTTTGATGTGTATTATGGATAGGTGCTTTTTTTACTAGTTATTTAGTTTAAATGGGTGCGTGGGTGCGCTAATTCATAAATAATAAGAATTTTAGAAGACTTATTTTAAAATAAACACTGCTATCAAAATTATTGTAACTATACATTATTATAAAATATATACCTTAAATATAAAATATAATTAAAACATGACATAGACTTTAACTTTAACATTATACACCAATTTCAAATATAATTTCAAAATATTATTATAATTATAAATTATTAAAAAATAATACTTAATATAAAGTATAATTAGAACATGGATAGATTCTAACTTACCTCCATGTATACCTTAGATATAAAATATAGTTAAAATATGATATAGACTTTAAATTCGACAATATACACCAATTTAAAATATAATTTCAATTATTATAATTATAAGTTATTAAAAAAATATATTTAATATAAAGAATAATTAGAACATGGTATAGATTCTAACTTTGGAGGTAAGTGGGAGTATATACAAATTTTATTTTGTTTTAATGATGATAGTTTATAAAAGATATTGATTATTTTGGAAATATTATTAAAAATATAAAAGTTAATTTTTAATTTCACTTAAAAATTACTTAAAATTATTTTTAATTAATTATAAAATTATAAAATAGTTTTTTAGGTAATAATGTTTTTAATAATTATAATCCATATTAATTAATTAATAAATTATAATTGTATTTACACACTTTATTAAATATATCATATTATATTATAAATTAATTAATATATTTATAATATTATATTTCTTTATTTTTAATTAAAATATACAAATTAATTTATATTCAATTACAAACATATTTTTTCTTTCCGCTCATGATTGATAGCAAGTTGTTGTTAGTTCAAAAGATGTTTTGGAAGCTTGACAAATAATAGTGATGAGAAAACATCAAAGCCAGCGATGAACTTCTTCATCAGTGCCCAAAAGTGAAAGGTTATGAAGGAGAAGATTTGTAAGGGCCTCACTTCATGTGGCGCGTTTACCATTACGGGTGCATCCATCGGGGCGTTTGACAAGTTCGGGCCTCGTGCACCATAACGGGCGTGGACGCGGGCATGTGGCAATAGGCATGCAAGCACCTGTTATAGCGAGCACGTTGCACTAGCTGACGTGTTGGAAATTATAGCGGCCGACGTATTGAGGGTATGACCGATGCACACCTTGAGTAGACAAGTTGAGCGGAGGGCGTCGGTGGGTCTAGTCGGGTCCACTAAAGTGACCCGCGACACTGCCACGCCACACTTAGTACGCGTATATATAAAAGCATGTGGATGGGTGGAAACTCATCATTCGAACAAGAACAATCAAAAGCAAGTGTTGGACAGCACGAGCTAGCGAACAACTCGTTGGTGAGAAGTAGCACAGCGAATGGCAAAGGAATGCAAGGGCGAGTCGAGCGGCACACGAGGGCATCAGTAGTGCATAGGTCGAGAGAGTCGGGCGGCGCACAAGGGCATCCATGCTGTAGACGCGCGAGTCGGGTGACCCACGACAGGGCATCTCTGCACAAAATAGATGACAATTTGGAAGCCATTCCGGGAGCGTCAGTGGTCGGAATTGAGTGCCGTAAATTGCATAATGTGCATATTGATGGGCCACATCTAAAAATATATATGGGGAGTGGAATGTATACATAGGGAACTCGTGGGATGGTCTGAAATGATTTGCAGTGCCGATTTGAGTGACCCGGCTGACCCGGCATCACTTGGGCAGTTTTGTGCAGGATATTCCCAGGGTGAAATCTGATGATTGTAAATGATTGTTGTAGGCTAGTTTGATGGTTGAAAAGCCTTGGAGCTTGGTCAAAAGGTTAACTTGCCTTGCCATGGAGTAGAAATGGATTCTGTTGGATTGCAACTTATAATTTCATATTTATGAAATTTATTATCGGGCGGATTCATAATTAACAGGGAGTTTCCCCTCCCTTGTATGTATGGGCATACTTGTGGATTGATAATGATGTTTATGTTTATTTCTACATATTGAAAGAAAATCTGAACAAGTATTGCTAAAGGCATAATCTATATACTTGAGTATTTGGAAAAAGAAAAAGTACGGTAGTGCTGCACCCGTCTATAGCATGGTTGAAAGACACCGAAGGTATAGGGGCGTGACAGCTGGTATCAAAGCTTGATACGAGAAGGATACAAAAATTCTGTTTCACATCAATTGGTACCAGAGCTACCATTTCTGGGAAGCTTTTATACTGAAGCAAGGACACAGTTGCAGGGTTGCAGGTGGTGTTGAAGCTGAACTGATACATTGGGTTTCTTTTGAGACCTTAGCTAAAGCAAGGCATTTTTCAGGGCTAGAGCTACAATGAAAGAATTCATCCAAGAAAATATGAACTTTTAAGGACATAAAGAAAGGCTATTGAATTGTGTAAAGAAGAGGAATGCATTGAAGAAGAGGCTCTCTGAAATGAGAGAGGCTTACAAACCGTTGGTTTGGAAGCAAAGATCTGAAGAAGAGCAATATGACTTTGATCTACTCATGGGTGAAGAAGATGATTTGGAAGACAAGTATGATAAGTTGAATGAATAGCAAGGAATACTTTTATGGAAGTATACCTAGTTTAATATAATTCTAAGGATGTATAGTGACACGAAGTCCACTATGAATGAACCAAAGGATGTTGGGAATGTAGTTGAGGAGAAGGAAGAACTTGTAGAACAAGTTGAACCTGAACCAAGCATATTACAAGCATTACAGGTTGATCAGCACAAGGATGTTGCAAATGTGGAAGATGTCAAGGATGAACTTGATGAACAGGTTGGACCGAGGCCAAGCACATTGCAACCATTAGTGATGGATGAGGATGTTGCAGATGTAGAAGATGTCAAGGATGAACCTGATGTACAGGTTGGACCAAGGCCGAGCACATTTCAAGCATCAATGATGGATGATTCTCATGAGGATGTTGTAGAGATGGAAGAGATGAAGGACGAAATTGTGACACAAGTTGAACCAAGACAAGACACATTGTAAGCATTGGTGGAAAAAACACATGGAGATGTTGCAAATGTGATTATGATCAAGGAGGAACTTGATGAGCAGGTGGTACTAGGATCAAACACATCAAGGGCATTGATGAGGATGGGGGACACTCACTTGAGGAGTCTTCATGGAGATATGACTTGTGTTTCATGGAAGCATAAGGAGGATGGACCACATATGGGGATGAGAAAGAATATGACTTATTTTCTAACACCACGGATGACTACTCCTTGCATGCCTACAATGAGACCTTGTACATTGATGGAACAAGGAACATGGGATGTTACAAACCTTGATGGGGAAATTAGTGACCTTGCACTTGATGGTTCAAATGCCCTAGACAAGGGTGGAACGTGATGACCTTTATGATGGAAAGGTTCATGCTTAGCCACATAGAATGGCAAGTGCCCGGAATGACCCATAGACTACCTTGGTGGTAGGGCACGTTGGTGGAGTGAACTTCTTCATGGATTCAACCACAATGGACCTCTTAGAAAACATTTAGTGGGGGAGTAGCCTTGAAGGAAGTACTCATAGATGGATGAAGATAGGAGTGACTGAGAGCACTTCACCTTGACATATGTATAGACATGATGATGATAAGAGTTGAGTTGAGTTCACTTAGATGAACACGTGGGCAACCAAAGTCATGGACATGGACTACATGGAGATATTTTATAGATGGACTGATGGGACGTTGTTCACCATGAGAAACAAGGACATTGGTTGGATGATCAGCCTATGAGACATTCATATGATTTGCAGGTGAGAACTTGTGAAGGCACTCATGGAAAATACAAGTAGGCTTGCCAACACTTTGGATATGATGAGGCATGGGAGTTCATGATGAAGTTGCATTCATTAGAGACTTCATACTATGGTGATCTTGGAGTATTTGATTCATTGAGGAGCTAAGGTTAGGATTGGTCCTGATTTTGATGCATTATGGGATGCATACCTTGGAGCACATTTATGGGGTGTGTTCAGGAGGAGTCACTTGATGAGGATGATCGAGCTAGGACACTTTGGAGTTTGATGGAGATGCAGCGATGGAGATGCCTTGGTGGTGTACACTTTGGCATGGGCTTGAGTCTACTTAACTTAGCCACAATTCTTACTTTTGATGATGCTTGGAGGATGAGACTACTTTGCATACAAGTAGCACATGGATTAGCATCATGGACAACATGTTGTAGATGAGATGGATACACTTCAGGGACCCAAACATGGCATTTTGGATGAGATGGACTCTTAATCGAGTTCATGGATGTGATAGATTGCAGAAAGAAGAACTTATGCATGGTATGAGGATGGACATTCTCATGATGAGCAAGTTATGGTTGGATTAGCTACCCAACTAGTTCGAGCTGTGAGGTCGCGAAATGTGCAAAGTTATGCCAGATACATAGCAGCTTTTGTTTTGTTGAGTTGGTTGGAGTACTTGATGCAGAATTTCACATGACATTGATGATATGTGGAGGGTTGACACATTATATGTTGCAGCAGCATGTGACCTTGTTGAGGAGATTGAATTCCCACTATGGTATAGCATGTGGTGATTGTAGCAGGTGCGGGCGTGTGGCAACGGGCATGCGGGCACATGTTATAGTGGGCGCATCGCACTAGCTGACATGTTGGAAATTATAGCGGCCGACGTATTGAGGCCGTGGCCGACGCACACCTTGAGTGAACGATTTGAGAAGAGGGCGTTGGTGCGTCAGCTCGGGTCCACTAAAGTGACCCGTGACACCCCAACGCCATACTTAGTACGTGTATATATAAAAGCATGCGGATGGGTGGAAACTCATCATTCGAACAAGAACAATCAAAAGCAAGTGTTGGACACCACGATCTAGCCAATAGCTCATTGGTGAGAAGTAGCACAACGAACAACGAAGGAAGGCGAGGGCGAGTCGGGCGGCACACGAGGGCATCTATAGCGTGTAGGTTGGGCAAGTCAGGCTGTGCATGAGGGCGTCCGCATCGTAGGCAGGTGAGTCGGGTGACCCATGATAGGGCATCTCTCCCCGAACTACACGACAGTTCAGAAGCCATTCGAGGAGCATCGGTGGTCAGAATATGGTGTCGTAAACTTCAGAATGTGCGTATTGACGGGCCGCATCTAACCATACAGTTGGGGAGTGGATTATACACACATGGAACTCATGGGATGATCTGAACTAATTTGTAGTGCCGATTCAAGTGACTCGGGTGACCCGGCAGCACTTGGGTAGTTTTGTGCAAGATATTCCCAAGGTGAAATCTGATGATTCTAAATGATTTTTGTAGGTTATTTTGATGGTTGACAAGCGTTGGAGCTTGGTCAAAAGGCTAAATTTCCTTTCCAAGGAGCAGAAGTGGCTTCTGCTGGATTGGAACTTATAATTTCATATTTATAAAACATATTATCGGGTTGACTCATAATTAACAGGGAGTTTCCCCTCCCTTGTATCTATGGGCGTACTTGTGGATTGATAATGATGTTTATGTTTATTTTCGCATATTGAAAGAACATCTGAACAAGTGTTGCTAAAGGCGTAGTCTATATACTTGAGTATTTGGAAAAAGAAAAAGTACGGTAGTGCTGCACCCGTCTATAGCGTGGTTGAAAGACACTGAAGGTATAGGGGCATGACAAGATTGATCGCAGGATGGGGAAGAGTCTAATAAACATGGGTTCATGCAGGCCAACATTGAGTACACCAATAACTTTCATGTTACGAAAGTTCGCATTTAAATGTATTAATATAGATTTATTTTAATTCATTTTAAATAGGGATCTGGTAAGATGTTTTATTATACATAAAATTTTAGGCGTAAATTATTTTTAGAATATAAAACTTGAAAAAATATTTAGTTTTGGGAAATTTGAATCTTTTAATACTTAACATATATAGTTTAAATTGTATTTTTGAATGTATAAATTGATTTAATGCCTTGAAAATATTCTTTAGCATTTGGATTGTGTAATTTACACATTTTAACATTACTATTCCAATAAATCTTTGTTGTATTTTAGACAAAATTTGCAAAACAAAATATACATGAAAGAGGATAAAATGTAAATTAGTGAGCTTATTTGAAATGTTTTAAAGAGAACATTAGATTTTTGTTTTCAACTATAGATAATACAAAAATAATTGACATTGAAATATTTGACTTGACTTACAATGACATTTTATTTATAAACTACATTGTACATAGTAAAGTGTCTTTTTGTCATTAATATATTTTGAAGTACATGATAATATTTGTTTTTAATCAATTTTTTTCTATTAATTCAAAAGATTATATATTTTTGTGATAATCTCAAAAATTTGTTGGCCTCACTCTTATTATATTTATTGGCCAACAATTATATACCCAAATACACAAGGAATCGCTAAGACTAGCATTGCTTTGCCAAAATTATCTAGTAAAAAGTGAAAAAAAACCCATAAAATAAAGAAGCAACCCATAAGCATCATACATCATCAGAGTTTACCAGATAGAGGTTTGAATCCACAATGCACATGCCCCTCCACGTAAACCAAATGGGTTTCCAAATGGTCGAGTTTCTCCTCGATGTTGTGTTGCCCTCTCCAAAGGTTGTCTAGTCTATCATGAATCCCTACAAGTTTTATCGGATATGATTATTAAAATCCATGTTGTCACTGTTATCATCTTGCTGTTCTCGATTGAGTTGTTCCAATGCAACACTCAACTACCAAATTGCACCACCACAATATTTTTTCTTGGGAAGGATTTTAGCAGAGTGAAGGGATTGAGAAAGTTATTATTCAAGTGTTTCTCCATGGATTTGTCCATGGTTTTGTTTCTTACAATGTACTCTCCTCCCCTCTAGTCCTATACGAGATTGGTCATGCTAAGGAAGCATATTCACCACCTTCCTTTTAATAAACCCATGAGGCCCACCAGCCAACTCCTTTTTTGTTTCTAGAGCTAAAAATGCCAATTCGTACAGATATTTCTTTTCTTTAGCCACCAAGACCTTTCAAATTCTACCACTAGGCCATACTAGACTTCCCAGGAACAAACCCATAGAAAAAAAAAACATCCAAGCTAACCAACAGATAACAACAACACAAACCAACCTAAATACAAGGTCTAGAGACTTTACCTGAAGATTGTAAGCCAACAAGTTCTCCAAAAAATTCACCTCTTAAGGAGGGAATTGTATGCCCTGGCCCCAAATCGTTTATGTCAAACCACAACAGAAGTTATAGAAACACTATCATAACCAACCTGAGCTCCTTCCCGAATCACCATTGCTTAAGGAAGGGAATGAAATTGTTAGAATGCTCCCCTACATGCTCAGACATCCACCTTCCCTAACCATTGTTTTGCAGAACCAATGCTATCAGTGATATCCCCATTGAACTGGTAGGAGGAAGCATGCTTAACACACATCGTTAAACCCTTTGGAAAGTGGATGAGGGTGGAAAGCCCATTCATGTTAATGTTATTTAACCATAAATATTTTTTTTAATTAATAATAATTTAAATGCAATAAATCAATTTATATTAAAAATTTAAATGAATTACACATTTCTTTGAATATTAAGATATTTTACTAATTTATATATGTATGTTTGTGTGTGAAATTGATCATTAATATTCAAACAATGTATTTAATTTTTGTATTGAAATATTTTTAAAACATATATATATATATATATAACACTTAAAAGAGAAAATTAAGATTTTATTTTTATTTTCAATTACTTTATTTTTCTTTTTTTTTATTGAAATATTTTATTTAGAGAATATTTTTATTTAATTTTTATTTAAAAAAAAACATATATCAACTTAGAGTCAATAAAATCAAAGATTTAAACTATTGGGCATAAATATCTGAATAACTTCAATAACAAAATTAATAAAATACCAATCAAAGGACAAAGTAAATTAAGTTCTGAAGAATTTTGAACATGACAAAACAGCACCATTCAAAAAGTCATCGGGATTTTCAAAGTGTTTTGCAAAAATATCTAATATCAACCTTGTATGTAATGAAGATATTCAAGTTTTTCATAAATACCCCGATGATGAATATCTCAGTAAAAACCTCGATACAAGATATTCAAAAGGTTTTGCACAAATATCCATATCAGGAAAAATTCCAAATAAATAACATAACCATGGATCAACTATACAAATACCACAATAGATTTTCTATCGGGGTGGAACGGAGTACACAGGAAATTGCAGTGATGAAAGGAAATTAGGACTTACAACACAGCAAAATAAAGTAAGCACGGGGAATATAGATAGATATATGTTGTTTAATGCACATATGTAATATTAAGGTGAAATTTCATGGGCCTACCATCATGGCTTTCTTCTGTCGCCCACAGAAAGGAAGCATACATCCCCACAACACTAACTACTTTTTCTCCGGTTTGCTCCATAATCGACTCTGTAGCCTTCAGTTCAATACCCTTTTCTGCGAGGCGTCCTCTTCCTAATTTAAAGACAGCACACTCTTTTTACATAATATCGCTCATTATATTCTCGAATGAAGGCCACTCCTCAGGCACCTGGCACTTTGTATCCACCTCTCAAATCCCGGATTGCAGCCACGGTGGGTACATTCTACTAAAACTCCTGCTCTTGTTACAGGGAGCTGATCATCAGAGGATCGACACAGTTCCTTATTTTTCCGTGAAACAGAGCTCTTCTGCTGAGTGGGTCTATGTGGCGGATTCATCCCCATTATCGAATTCAGGTGACATAATGAATGACGGTACGTACTCCCCTTAATTTCGCAACCGAAGACCTAATGGACAGAAATTGGCAATGTTCCATTGGCAGCGATCGATCAGGTATTTATATTCTGACACTTCCAGCTAAACGGAAAAAATCTTCCCAACCATCCCTGAGTGATATCTTCACTAGGGTTTATTCACAATTAAGTTACAAAAATCACAATTTTATTCATATGAATTCTGGCCATAAATACCTAAAATGTATGAGAGTTAGACTGTCAGTAAACTGGGAAAAACGAGGAAGACGACGAAACGAAGATGCTGTCGACTTTAATGTACCATGTGAACGCCGGAGTTATTTCGACACGGCTCTTGCATTTCCTGAGTGGGGACCCTACGAAAATTAGTGCTCAACAGCGATTTCAATATTCAAACAAAAGGAGGGATATATTTTTCGGAAAGGACCTCCACTCCATCACTGATCGGATCGATTCGAATCTTCACCAACAACTTTAAAGGAATTTCTATGTCGGCATAAATCTCCCGATGGGGGTGTTTGAAGGATCGGCCAACAACGTTGTACAGGCTTCAAACCTATAGGAGATGCACGTGGGCATGTCCACGTGATGTCCTTCATGCGATGATTACAGTGGTGAAATAAGGCTGGCCGATGGCCCATCTGGTCATTACAACTTGCGGAAATGATGGCAAAAATATGTCCGTGACGTGATTATGTGCTTGATGTGATGATGACAGTGAAAAAGCCGTCCTTGATGCGATGATGACAGTGGTGATGGCCCATCTGGTCATTACAACTTGCGGAAATGATGGCAAAAATATGTCGGTGACGTGATTATGTCCTTGATGTGATGATGACGGTGAAAAAGACCCCCCGTTGGTGGTGGTGCTGGAGCATTGGGTCAGTGTAACTTGTGAGTTAAATAATGGAAATTTTGGTAATATTAAAACTTAGGTTATAGTTTTTAAGTTTTAGGATTTTGGGTGTTTTTGGGTTTTTGATGGTGTTGAATCAATTTTTATTATCTAACAAAACAATTCAAACACACTATTATTAAGATTTTTGAATTTTTTTTTTAAATTCGAAAAAAAAATGATTTATTATGAGAAAAATAATTTATAATCCTAGTAGACAAAGTCTAACTTGTAAGAATGATAATAAGAATTATAATTATGTTTTTATAATAATGAAGCCTCTTAAGGAGCTATCTAAGAATGATATTAAGTAGATCGTCTTACATGCTTTAGAAATTGGGATTGCTTTCTCACTTCTCAAGGTAAGACGATAAAATTATCTATGAGGTTGTTGAATATGCATTATTTAATTCTCAAGGTAAGAGGATAAAATTATCCATAAGATTGTCAAATATTTATTAATTTTTTAAACTAAGAGCTTATTATAGGTAGTTTTAGAAATCACTATTGCTTTCTCATTTTATATCTTTTTAGTATTTCGGATAGGTTTATTTTAATTCACTTTAAATATAGATTTAGAAAGATGTGTTATTATAGATTCATTATACTTTAAGATTGTATTAATTTAGAATGTAAAGTGAAAAAAATGTTTACATTTTTGAAATTGATCTCGATATACTTCCTTAATAAGTTTAGGATCTATATATATATTATATATGCATTGTTTAAATTGCATTTTTGAATGTATAAATTGAGTTAATGCCTTGAAAATATCCTTTGGCACTTGAATTGTGTAATTTACACAGCTTAAAATAGTTATTCCAACAAATCTTTATTGTATTTTAGACAAAATTGAGAATACAAAATATATATGAAAAGGGGATAAAACTTAAATTACTGAGACTATTTGAAATGTTTTAAACATAATATTTTTTTCTCAATTGTTTTATATAACAGATACATAGATTTTGTTTTCAACTATATATAATACAAACATAATTGACATTGAGATATTTGACTTAATATAGAGAGTGACATATTTTATTTAAAAACTACATTGTACATAGTAAAGCGTCTTTTTTTTTAATTAATATATTTTTAAATACATGTTAATATTTTTTTTTTGTGAATCTATTTTTTTCTATTAATTCAAAATATTACATATTTTTTTGGCACTTCGCAAAAATCTGTTGGCATCACTCATACTATATTTATTGGTGAAGAGTTCAATACCCAAATACATAGCGAATTTCTAAAACTAGCATTGCTTTACATATGTTATCTAGCATAAGGTGAAAAACACCCATAAAATTAAGAGACAACCTACAAGCATCATACATCGTCAGAGCTTATTGGTACCAAATTTTTTGGACCTAATCGAGGGGGTGACAAAGGTTTGAATCCACAATGCACATGGCCCTCAATGTGAATGAAATGGGTTTCCAAATAGTCAAGTTTCTCCTGGATGCATTGTTGCTCTCGCCAAAGGCTGGCCAACCTATCATGAATCCGCACAAGTTGTGTTGGATATTATTCAAAAAATCCATGTGGTCATTGTGATCAACTTGCTGGTCTGGATTGATTTCTTCTAATGCAACACTCAACCACTGAATCACACTAGCACAATATTTTGTCATGTGGGTAGGGTTTCTATAGAGTGAAGGAATTGAGAAAGTGTCTAGTCATTGTTTCTACGTGGCTTAGTCCATGGCGTTTTTTACTACCCTATACTCTCCTCCCCTTTAATCCTCTACGAGTTGATGGCATGCTAGGGAAGCACCTTCACCACTTGTCCTTGATTATATTGCTCAGGATATAACACTTCTTTTTTACGCCAACTAAGCAACCCCTTCGTCCCAGAAAAGGCTTTAAACAACCACAAAAACCAATTCAAATGATAGGTGATAGTGAAACCCGTGCAAGCCACCCCAGAGTCACTTAAATATGTGCAACGATACCTACAGTCACACACAGACTTGGAAAAACACCAAAAAATAGGAAAAGCATACCAAAATTTAGATATGGCCTGAAACTTTCTAGAATGACCCTTTGAACAAAGAAAGAAGAAGAAAATATAGAGATAAACCCAAGAGACCCACCAACCAACCCCTTTCGAGTTTCCAAAGCCTAGAATGCCAATTCATAGAGATATTTATTTTCATGAGCCATCAAGGCCCTTCAAATTCTACCACTAGGATTGACTAGAATTCCTAAGAATAGACCCACAAAACCAACAAACATGCATGCTCGTAAATGGAAACGAGTAACATAAATCAACCTAACTACGAGGTCTAGAGATTTTACCCAAATATTGTAAGCTAACAAGTTCTGTAGTAAATTCGCCTCTTCACCTGAGCTTTTCCTCAACCACCTCAAAAATATTGCGGAGACGCAAAATATCGAGGAAGGAGGGAACCTTTAGCCCTAGGCCCAAATGATCCAGGTTGATATTGGTGGCCACCTGCGTATTCCACTTGGACCCCGACCATTATATCTTTCAATTTTTCAGTTTCCTTAATTGTAGCACAATTTACTATTTTTGGCAGTTTTTCAGGTCTTGACCTTCAGTAGCCGTTTTAAGGCCCTAAACGATGTTTATTGGGAAAAATGAGACCAACATATGTCTTTTACCAATTTTAGTCACTCTAAAGTTGTATTCCTCATATAGATCTTTCTAACAAGGTATTGTGTGCGTCAAACGAAGTCGTATGCCAAAGCTACGACCCTTGGAAGTTGATGTACCCGTTTACCTAAACAAGGCCCATATTTTTGGTGTTTCATCTCTGATTGTTAGGTTTTTGGATTTTATGGTCTTCCATTGTTTCTCAATAATAACTATGCCTTTCAGCCTCATTTTAACAAACTTTTGAGGCATGTAGCTACCACTTTTCTTCTCAGAGATAAGTTACCATTGCCCAAGCTAGTTTATTTTTCATTCTTTCTATAAGCATTTTTGAGTATTTGATATTAATGAAATGAAGTGTTATTCCTATTGCATCTCTTTGTTTATGTTTATTTCTGTATTTTATTATTTTCCTACATAAATCTAGATTAGTGGTATGAGAGCGGTCTACTCTTTCTGGATCTTTCTTTGCATGTCCCCAACAAGGTTAGGGTATAAGGACTTAAGGATCGATCTCATTGAACCTTTGCAAGATCAACCTCGTAAAACCCTATGACCTCCCATGGTGGAAGAAAAGAAAGATGAGGGAACAAGATATCTTATCAAATTATTTCTTGAGGAGGCCCTCAAGAAATAAAGGAATGCGATGATGGATAAATTTTCCCATAACCTTCAACGACTACCACCAGTAGCGCACCTTCATCTAGTAGCCACTCTGGAGGTGCCACTCCTTTTAAGGTACAAGTAAACTTTGACATTCCCATATTTTAAGGACAAATAGATGTAGAAGTCATAGATAGATGGTTTAATCTATTAGAAGGATATTTCTCGGTTCATGACTTTTCCAATCGAGAAAACATCACTTTTCCACTCCTAAAAGCCACTCCCCATGTCAGGGATTGGTGGGAAACCTATAGTGAGCAAAAGGATGATAGGGAAACCTCCTTGTTCTCAGCCACACCCACTTGGAATTATTTTTGAGATGCCACCAAGGAAAAATACTATCCCGTGGGGAGCTATGAGGACAACTACATACATTGGACTACGTTGTGACATCAAATGGATTAAGATGTACATGAGCTAAAGAATTTGTTCCATGCCATGTGCACAAAGTTGGGTATCAAATATTCAGAGAAGCATTTGGTGTTGAAGTACCATTGTTGTCTACATCGATACGTTCAATAGGAAATGGAGTTCCTCGAAATCTCCTTGCTTGGTGAATCATACCAGTATGTTGGCAAGATAGAGAAAAAATTTAAACAAAAGAAGCAAGCCTTTGGATCTACGAATCAGAAGCAAGGGAAAGGTGCCCCCAAATCAAAGAAAAAAGGACAAAGCCAAGGCGGGGCATTCGTGGTCAACCTACCAAAGCCAAAAGCGAAGACCAACAACACAAAGCCAAAGAAGGACACCGGAAAGTGGTATGAGCTCGATAAGAGCTCCACTCATAACAGAAGTGAGTGTTAAGCCAAATAGTCACTTGTGGTTGAGCTGAAGGCTTCTGAATCAGATGCATGTTTTGGCTATGTGTCAAAACCTGACAAGGGGAATGAAAAAGGGAAGAATATTATCGATGCAGAGACCAAAGCCATTATTTCAACCACAAAGATCCAGAAGGAGGAACCCGAAGATCTAGAGAAAGGAATTCCTCTTCCATTCGCAGATGTGGGTGAAGGGTTGCTAGCTGTAGTTCATTGTCGACAACGGGAGCCAAAATAACCTAATTTCAGCAGATGTTGTGAATTAGTTTGGTTTTTCGACCACATAACACCTACAATTGCACACCATTGGATGGCTTCACCAAGGACGAGATCTCTGAGCCATCTAGAAATGTCACCTTCCGTACAACATCAAGCCCTTCACGAATGATGCATTATGTGATATTTCTCCTCTTAATGTTTGTGATGTATTATTAGGCCAACCATACTTGTGCAAGCGACATGTTGTGTATGAGTATAGACCTCGCGCTATTATTGTTACTTTCAATAAGTTTTATAAGATGTTGTTGGAAATTTTGTCAATGATGGAAAAGGAATAGAAAGGAGAAGCACCCGAATTATCATTGAGAACAAAGGAGCATATCAGGATCCGCTGGAGTATAATGAAGAAATAAGATGAAGAAGGAAAAATTTAAGTAGAGAAGAATAAAAGAGAGGCATAGGAGCAGCAGAGAGTAAAAGAGAGGTAGAGGAGAAACATTAGAGGCAAAGGAGAAAGACAGAGGTGCAACAAAGAGGCATAGATGAACACCATAATTATCATTAAGGAAAAGGAGTAGAGAGGAGAAGTAAAACTTTCAAGGAGCAGCATTAGAATCTTTATAAAGGAGCAAAGGCAGTAAGGGAGCAAATGCAGCAAAGGAGCAAAGGAAACAAAAGAGAAAAGGCAGCAAAGGAGAAAATGCAGCAAACAAGCAAAGCCAACAAAAGAGCAAAGGCAGCAAAGGCAGCAAGTTTGGATCCAGTCATGCTATTTTAAGTTTAGAAAAGCTCAAGAGTTAGGTTGTTGAATACGTTCAGAAAATTGCACAAGTCAGGCTCGAGTCGTGCAAATATTCGTACAAAACAGGTTTCGGAGGCTTCACCGCAAATCTCAATTGCAATAAAGACCTCACTCCACAAATCACAAATAAATCTTAATATGCATGTTGAGATGGACAGTCAAAATATTTTCACAGAAATAAAGGTTGAGAGATGGATGGTTAAGATCTCATCGTAAATTAAATTGTGAAAATGCCAAAGTGGATAGGTGTCGAGTGGAGGTCCTTGCGCATATCCCATAATGCATGCGATGTGGTATAACAGTTAATGGTAGAGATGTAAACTTGTGAAGTTGCAATAATGTGCAGAGTTTGCGATTCGATGTGATTTCATATCACTATTGGCATTTCTTTTTATATATATTTATATGTTAAGTTATCACAAGTTAACTGTTTTAAGGTGCGATGTGATAAGACACAAAAATTGCAAAATGCGAACTGTGAGAGATGACATGGAAAGATGATGTGGCAATGACGTGGTGATGTCGTGGTAATGACGTGCCGATGAAATGGTAGTGATGTGGAGATGACGTGGCAGTGATGTGGCAATGATGTGGCAATGACATGGTAGTGATGTGGCAAGGTGGCATGGCACGATGATGTAGAGATGATGTTGACCTGGCCTCCATATAGCACATCGCAAGCTGAGGAGGATAATCACTCAAGATTTATGTGAAAATGACGAACTTTGAAATGTGATAAGAGTATCGGATACGATATGCTTCAAAGGTAAATTCTAGAGGATTTAAAGTCCGGCGTGGGACACATTCACATATCACACATGTTTATCAGTGATTCTTATATTTATATGTTAAGTCATCACAAGTTAATTATTTTAATTTGTGATGCGATAAGAAGTGTGGTTTGTGATGTGATGTGATTGCATATTGCATATGATAAGAGGAAACTTGTTATTGCTATGAGATAAATTTTGTGACATGCGATAAGGGGTGGATTTGATGTAGCTTCAGAGTTAAATTGCAAGGGATTTCAAATCCGGAATAAGGCCTTTTTGTGAATAAATCGCATCAAAGGAGGAAAAGGAGGATTGTAATGTGAAACCTATGGAACGCCAAAATGTGATAAATGTGATTGGACGTGATATCGTTCAGAGGTAAATATTAATATATTTGAGATCTATGGTTCTCTGTGGATATGCTTGTTTTATGAAGAAAGACTGAACGCAGGCAAAAGACTCAGGAGTATAAAGAAAAAAATGAATGGGAGTAGACTCAGGTAAGACCCAAATCTAAGTGTAGAACGATGTTATGTAGTTGTCATGGTGAGTTAAAATGAAATGTTGAACACAACAGGAAAGACGCGAGAAAGTGACCTGATACTCCTGTAAGGTTAGTGCGGCTGCCTAATAATAAAATTTTGAACGCAGCAAGGGTAAGTGACCTGACATAGAGCAAAGGAGCAGGTGATGGCTAAACATTGTGGGCACGAGTAGAAGAGGCAGAGTCAGGAAAAAGGATATATGGTGGCACTGATGGAAACCTTCCAGTTGGGTCAAGTCGAGTAAAAAGCGTTTGTGCAGAACTATTATGATATAACTACATAAACTAAAAATACAGTGACAGCAGCAGAAAGGACAAATTAAAAATGATCCAAGAGCTGAAAGGGATGAAAGAAATATACTTCTTGTAACTTTAAATGTAAATTCATTGATTATTTCATATCGTTTGTGATGCAAAGGAAAGTCTCCATAGGCATAGGAAAAACTCCATGAGTGTTGTAATGATTATTTCTGATATAATAACCTGAACTGAAGAATGAGGAATTAAATGGGTGGAAGGCATAGGGTCAGGCCTGTTCACTTCATATTCCATATAGAATGAAAACAATTATGTAGTTATCTGTATAAAACATGTAATATCAATGTTCATAGAAACATTAGAAAGCTGTAGAATGGAAGAGAGTGAAAAAATGTAAAAGAGCTACAGAAGGTTGGAGAGTGGAAGAATAAGAGAGAGCTTATAGATATGTTGCGCATATTAAGAGTTGATATGAACCAGATATGAAGACTGAAGAAGAAACAGTGGAAAAGGGATATAAGAGAGCCCGATATCCAGATAAATCAACATTTTAGTTTCATATTGAGTGAGGGGATTGTAGTGTCCTTTCAAGTTGTAGCATGATAAATTTCTAGTTGGAGTTGGGTGAGGTAGAAGCCTCCTCTAGGTTGTAGCCTACAGAAAATATTTGGGAGTTGGATCTTCTTTGCAAGTTGTAGCTTGTAGAAATTGAGGTAGGAGCCTCCTGTGGGTTGTAGCGTATAGAAAATACATGGGATTTGGTGCTTCTGTTTCAAGTTATATCTTTATAGATGTCCAGTTGGATTGGAGCTTCCTTCCAAGTTGTAGATTGCAGAATTTGATGGAGTAGCCTCCTCAAGGTTGGAGCCTATAGAAAAATCAGTGGTGAGAAGGAGTTGGAGTTTTCCTTTGGATCACAACAATAATAAGATGTGGTTTTCTCCCTTATGGGTTTCCACTTATATCTGTTGTCTATGTGCTTGATGATTATGTGTTGATGTGATGTATTATTTTTCTTAGTTACTTATTGTCCACACATTCAGTTTGCTGATTCATTATGTATTAAGTTTCTTATAAAATGAAGTAGTTAATGAGTTGAACGAAAAGAGTATCTATGACCAGGGAAAGCAATGTGTGGATACACAGGTTAACTAGGTTCATGGGTCAAAGGGTATCAAATAAGGTTCCTTTGGTGTAAGCCTAATAGCTTGAAGGAGATCCAGTTGATTCATGGACTATCAAAATGTACCCATGTTGAGTACAACAATCTTTCCTGAATGGAGAGATAACGTTAAAATAGATTTAATGCATTATGAACCTCAGGTGTGGAAGCTTGTATGTGATGGTTACTGCACAGACTCTCCCTCTTTGAAAAAAAAAAAGTCGGATGCCAAGGCAAAATGTGTGATATAAAATAGTCGTCATTATAGGGATCTTGATTCAATAATGGATTTAAATTTTGCAAAAGGAATCTGGAATAGATTGCACCTCATGCATGAAGGTGACACTAGTGGTCTCATTATCAAGAAGGAGAAGATAAACAAGAAGATGAAAAAAAAATATTTTCAAAAGGAAAAATGTCAATCAAATGAGATAGCTGGTAGGGTGAATGGATGTGATTACCATGAAGAAATTACAGATGAAGAAAAAGTGAAACCTGACACAACCTTGACTGAAATATAAAGATTGAAGAATGAAAATAAATACCTTAATACACTGGTGCAAATATGTGATGAGAGAGAATATGAAGATAAGGAAGAAATTGTTGGCCTGAAGGCACAGCTTGAATAAGCAAGGATTTTAGGAAGAATGACTAATAACCAACTCAAGGAGAGAGATATACAATATGAAAGACTAGAGTCTGAAATCATTTCTGCTAGAAGACAACTAGATGAAGATGAAGCTAAATTTGTTAGAAGACTAGACAGAGGCACAAGTAAGCACAAAGGTAAGATTCCATTCAAGTGCTTTAACTATGGAATATTGGGCCACTTGGCCTCACAATTTCCCAATAAGATAACAGAGAATCAGTCTAAAGAAAAAAAGAAAAGTAGCTCCTATAATATGCAGAAAGGGAAGAAATTTAAGAGAAAAAACTTTTTTGCCCAGCAAGATAGCAGTGCATCTGAAAGCTCAGATGAATCCCCGGATGAAGATCGAATCTCATAATTCGCATTAATGAGTATGTATGATCTTGAAGATGATCCTCTCGAATCTAAAGAAGAAGGTAATGTAGACCTTGAGGGGAAGTTGGTGAGTGCCCTAAAGGAAATTGATACACTCAAGCTCAAGACTAGAAAATAGAAGGAAATCCTTTTGAAATATGTTAAGGAAGAACCAAACTCTAAAGATTTTATTAAGTTAAAGATTGAACTAGAATAATCAAGGAAAGTAGAAGACATTCTACTGTAGAAAATAAGAGAGAAAATTTAGGAATGTGGAAGATTGGAAGAAGAGGTGGTGAGTTTGAGGAAGAAATTGGAAAAGGCTCAAACTAATGTAATAATGAACATTGAGCAGTTAAAAGGTGTTGAACAATTGGACAAGATATTGAATGCAAAAATATCTCCTCTTGTTAAGACTAGGATAGGATATGAAGGAGAATCCAGCAAGTCGAAGGCAGAGCATAAGAAAGCTATTACTTTTGTGAAAGCTGTAATAAAGGAAAATGATAACTCTCATCAATTTGAGATTATTTCAGCTAGAATACTGATAGAAGAAAGGAGCAGGTTGTTTAAGTAGCTCGAAGATGAGATTTCCTCCATGGAGAACTCAGATAAGGTAGACATTGAAAGGGATGATGAAACAACTCAAAAAGGATCCATAGAAGCAGAAGCCAACAAGAACTTGATGTGTAATGAAACAAACATATAAAAACAGCAACATCAAGAGACAAAAAATGAGAGGAAACAAGCAGTTGAAAAAAGATCATTTTTTCCTGAAGAGCAATTGAACAAGTTCGGAATATATCAAAGGAGGATCTTTCCTCCTATGAAAAATATCACATGTTTCTCTTGTCATAAACTAGGACATATTGCAGCACTTTGTAAGACAAGGTATATCAACTTTAACCAGAAAAATATGCATCAAATTAGAATACCCCGTCAACCAAGCAAATGGAAAATACAATCTTTCATTGGGTACACAAATCATTTATGTGGCTACCGTTATTCATGCAATGACTTTGTACATGTAGCAATTCAATATAAGACAAAGAAAATCAAGTTTAACCAGCAAAAGATGTAGCAATTGAGAAGACTACCTCAAGAAAACAAATTGAAAGGAAAACCTTTCACCTGGTACATAAATTATTTCCAAGGCTACTGTTATTCATGCAATGAATTTGGACATAAATCTGTTGAATGTAAAATATGTTCAAAAGGGAGCACAAAATGTTATACACCAGCTCAAACATACCTAGGTAAAATAATATGTTATGTATGCCACAAGCTTGGACACAAAGAAAATGACTGTAGGTTGCCATATACATTAAAGGACTCTAGATAGATGATGGAAGCAAATCAAAGCAGACCAAACTTTGAATCAAAATGAGATGCAGATATTATGAGGAACCCTAACAAAGTATGGAAGAAGAAGAAAAAGTGGAGCCTGTTACTTCAATAACATAATGAATCCATCATAGTCTTAGGGGGAGCTTCTCTAGGAAGAGACATGAATGTCCAATCAGTGATAGACAAGAATCAACATCCCAGGGGGAGATCAGTTCATAAAAAGTCCCCATAAGAGTTGTCAAAGAAGAGCCACTTGGAATAAGAACAGATAAAATTTCGGGAAGGGAAAGGAAAATTCCTCTGGCAGAGAACTATATAGGAAGAAGGACACCTGAAGCATTCAATAGCAAACAGGTTGATGGAAGAAGAGAAAGCAGCAAGAAACTATGGTGGTAAAGGGAACATTAGTCATGAAAATGGAAACTAAGAGGATGATTACATTATGTGTCTCCCTGCAAGTGCTGATAATGAAACAAAATTATTTTAAGAAGGATGAATAAGAAAATTTTTATTATCATTATATCATTACAAATATCCATCACAAGTGTTATTATTGGAGCAGTCGTATAAAACAAGTCCTCAGGATTGGAATATTATGGTATGCATCATGGTGGTGGTATGGTATAAATACATCAAGGAAGTAGTCCCAACATTATCATCATTATAATATGTGTGGATTAAGTTATGGTTGCTTTTATTGGTGCAAATTATCTTCTAGTTGCAAATGTTGGAGAATGTCGAGCTGCATTATCAAAGCATGGAAAGGTTGGTAAAATATCAAAGCATCATTATATTATGTTCGTTGATGTGTTATATTGAGCATTGAAGAATCATGTAGTCTTGGATATGAACATCAGCCTTTTCAAGTCAGTATTGATATAATTTCAATGCCTCTTTCTTAAGTCATCCATAAGCTTGTTGAAGTCTATCTAATGAAACTTCAAGTAGCCAAATTGATGTTTCTCCAAGAACATGGGGATAGAATAGTTAAAGTTTCTAAAGTATGATGGGTTAGTTGTGTTAATATTACTATTTAAGTTCAAGAGTCTATTATTGATTCATTTGAAACTTACTTCAACAGAAAGGAATAATTGATATTTCACCATTCCAGAGAGTTGATCATTGAACTACATACCTCCTTGTGTCATAAATAAAAGTGTATAGTTGATAGTAAGATTGTCCAATGCATGGAATGTATCAAGCCTTGAGGGTTTTATGTTTAAATATGCAACTCTTCATTATTAAAGTCATTGGGCATTTTATATTGAAAGATATTGTCTAATCTTACAATAAAGTGTAAGCTTTGTTTGAACTCATTGTTCACATCAACACCAAGGGATTTTGACTTGTAGTGATTACATCTTCATAAAAAATATAGCACATATCACTATCATCAAGCAGCAAGGGAAAAAATAATAGAAAATTCTATGGTGAGATTCCTTCCAGCATTCTCATGAGTTGTGATAGCATTATTTTGTTGTGTATAATCAATTAATAACAAAAGCAATTAATGAAGGATTCTTATACTAAACTCAAAGAGGAGCTGCTCTAGGAAGCACCCAAGCATTATTGTTGGAGCAGTGTTGGTATTGGACCAAGCATTACTGATGTGATGAGCTTGCGTTGAAGTTGGACATGTTTTTGTTTTAGAGGTAAGAAGATAAATGAATCATAAAACTGTGACCAATCTGTCTTTGAGACTCCGATTAAATAAACTAAAAATTTATTCCTGAAACACATTGTGATAAAGAAATTGATTGATCCTGCATCTCCACCAGTACAAAAGGTTAATGATGCCAGAATCAAATTCTGTATATTGTTGATTTTTGTTCAGAACAGTTGAGAGCTCAATAAAAATAACTGAGAGTATGAAGGGTATCGTAACTATTGTTATCTGTGCGAGTCAAAGTGAAAATTACTGCATGGATTATCAATGGGTATCATATTATCTTGTGGCGTTGGATGCATAGACACTTTTGGCATAAGTGTATTCCACATAGATCATATATATCAAGTTCTAACCATTAGTCTTCCCTAAGCATGTGTTACACCTAAAAGTAATGTAACAGTGGTATGTGGGTGAACTTGAGAATCCCTTATAACAAAGTATGAGCGGTTGGCCTATGAACAAGGTTCTATGCAAAGACATCGTTGAATCTGGAACGAAATCACTGTGTAATCTAGTAGTAAAGGTGAACCGTGGATGCATAAGATATAATGGCATCATCATATTTGAATAGATTTGTACTGCAGATGTGTATTGTAGAAGAAGACATATTCCATTTACAATCTTCCTCAACATATATGTATCTCAGATGAAGATCATAATATAGACCGAGGTATATTTGGAAGAGACATTATATATCGTATGGAGCATTCTCAGTATTTTAGTATTATTCCAATGATGCATTTTTGGTTATATAAGTCTTCTATAGTTTGTTCTATGGGGTGTCCTTATCATCACCTTCAACATTATACAAGTGCAAGGAGTCTGTTCTTTGGGATGGTATCAGCTTAATATGTATATACATACAAGTTCAATGATTCCCAAAGTGTTCTCCCAACAATTTTTATCCACCAAATGGAGCAGGAGTCCCATCCATGTAGGTGGACAAAATTAAGAATGCTTATGCAGAACTCTAATAAGGAAATGATGGAAAATACACTGGAAAAAGGTGTAACCCTTTGTGGTTGATTTCAAAGGGGGAGGAAAATCAAGCAGAGGAAGATAGACACTTCTTAGAATTAAAGGGGGAGGAAGTGTTGGAGGAAGTGTTTCCATCAATGCCAAAGGGGGAGACTATTGGAAATATTGTCATTTATGGAAAAGTAACAAAAAGGAGCAACACCAGAATTATCATTGAGAACAAAGGAGTGGATCAGGATCATCTGGATTATAAATAAGAAATAAGGCAAAGAAGGAAAAAGTTAAGCAGAGAAGCATAAAAGAGAGGAAGAGGAGCAGCAAAGAGGCATGGATCAACACTAGAATTATCATTAAGGCAAAGGAGTAGAGAGGAGCAGTAAAAAGGCAAGGAGCATCTTTAGAATATTTATCAAGGAGCAAAGGTAGAAAAGGAGCAAAGGAAGCAAAAGAGAAAAGGCAGCAAAAGAGCAAAGGTGGCAAAGGCATCAAGTTTTGGTTGAGTCGTGCTAATTTAAGTTCAGAAAAGCTCAAGAGTCAAGCTATTGAATACGTTCAGAACAATGCACAGGTCAGGGTTGAGTCGTGCAAATATCCGTATAGAACAGTGTTCAGAGGCTTCACTGCAAATCGCAATCGGAAAAGAAGACCTCAACCCAAAAATCGAAAATAAATATTAATATGCATGTTGAGATGGATGGTCAAAATCTTGTCGCAGAAATAAAGGGTGAGAGATGGATGGTTAAGATCTCATCGCAAATTAAATTGTGAAAATGATGAAGTAGACATGTGTTGGTAAGAGGTCCTTGCACATATCACATAGTGCATGTGATATGGTATAATAGTTAACGGCAGAGATTTAAACTTGTGAAGTTGCGATAATGTGCAGGGTTTTCGATGCCATGCGATCGGATATCGCTATCGATGTTTTTTTATATATTTATATATTAATTTATTGCAAGTTAATTGTTTCTAGTTGCGATACATTAAGACACAAAAATTACGAAATGCGAAGTGCCGAGGATGACATGGCAGGATGACGTGGAAGTGACGTGGCGATGATGTGGTAGTGACATGGCGATGACGTGGAAATGATGGGGAGATGATGTGGTAGTGACGTCGCAATGATGTGACAGTGAGGTGGCAATGATGTGGTAGTGATGTGGCGATGATGTGGCAGTGACATGGCACAATGACGTAGAGATGACATGGACCTGGCCCGCATATCGCACATCGGAAGCTTAGAAGGATAAGAACTCAAGAATCATGTTAAAATGCCGAAGTGAAAAATACGATAACAGTATCAGATGCGATATGCTTCAAAGCTAAATTCTAGAGGATTTAAGGTCCGGCGTGGGACCCATTCGCATACTGCACATCACTATCGACGATTATTATATTTATATGTTAAGTCATTGCAAGTTAATTGTTTTAAGTTGCAATGCGATAAGAAGTGCGGTTTGTGAGGCAATGTGATCGCATATCGCATATGAGAAGAGGAAACTTGTTATTGCTATGAGCTATATCTTGCGACATGCGATAAGGGGTGGATTCAATGTAGCTTTAGAGTTAAATTGCAAAGTATTTCAAATCTGGAATAAGGCCCTTTTGTGAAGAAATCGCATCATAGGAGGAAAAGGACGATTACAACATAAAACCTATGGAACATCGAATTGCGATAGATGTGACTGAACAAGATATCATTCAGAGGTAAATATTAATGTATTTCAGATCCAGGGATCTCTATGGATACGCCTGTTTTACAAAGAAAATACTGAATTCACGAAAAAGACTCAGGCGTATAAAGAAAAATCCGATCGAGAGTATACTCGGGGAAGACCTGACTCTGAGTGCATAATGTTGTTATGCAGTTGCAGCAGTGAGTTAAAAGGAAAGGTTGAATGCAAGAGTAAATACTTTGGAAAGTGACCTGATACGCATGCAAGCTTAGTGTGAGTTCTTAATAAAAAAAGTCAGAATGCAACAAAAGGAGACTCAGGTAAGTGACTCGACACAGATCAAAGGAGGAGGTGAAGGTTGAACGCTGCGGGAATGAGCAGAAGAGGCAGAGTGAATAAAAAGGAGATATGGTGTGACTCGTGGAAACATGCCAACTGGGTCAAGTTGGGAAACAAGCATTTGCGCAGAATTGTTATGATATAGCTGTAGAAACAGAAAAGACAGAGACAACAGTAGAAAGGACAAAAACGCAATGAGCCAAGAGCTGAAAGGGATGAGTGAAATATACTTGTTGTAACTATAAATGTAAATTCAATGATTATTTTATATTTTTTGTGATGCAAAGGTAAGTCTCCATAGGCATAGAAAAAACTCCATGAGTGTTGTAATGATTATTTCTGATATAATAACTTGAACTAAAGAATGATGAATCAAATGGGTGGAAGACATAGGGTCAGGCATGTTCACTTCATATTCCTTGTAGAATGAAAACATTCATATAGTTATCTGTATAAAACATGTAATATCAGTGTGGATAGAAATGTTATAAATCTGCAGAATGGAAGAGAGCGGAAAAATGTAAAAGAGCTGCAAAAGGTTGGAGAGTGGAAAAATAGGAGAGAGTTGATAGAGATGTTATGCATATCGGGAGCTGATATGAAGTAGATATGAAGCCTGAAGAGGCGGAAGTGGAGAAGGAGTATAACAGAGATGATATCCAGGTAAATCAACATTTTAGTTTCATGTTGAGTGAGGGGATTGTAGTCTCCTTTCAAGTTGTAACTTGATAACTTTCCAGTTGGAGTTGGGTGAGGTAGGAGCTTCCTGTAGGTTGTAGCCTGCAGAAAATATCTGAGAGTTGGAGCTTCCTTGGAGGTTGTAGCTTGCATAATTGAGGTAAGAGCCTCCAGTGGGTTGTAGCCTGCAGAAAATACATGGCAATTGGTGCTTCCATTTCAATTTGGAGCTTGATAGATGTCCAATTGGAGCTGGTTGAGGTAAGAGCCTCCTATGGGTTGTAGCCTGGAGAAAATAGAAGGGTGTTGGTGCTTCCTTGAAATTTTTAGCTTGGATAATTTGAGGCAATAGCCTCTTGTAAGTTGGATCCTATAGAAAATCAGTGGTCAGAGGGTGTTGGAGCTTGCCTTTGCATCACAAAAATAATAAGATGTGTTTTTCTCCCTTATGGGTTTCCACTTATTTCTGTTGTCTATGTGCTTGATGATTTTTTGTTGATGTGATGTATAATTTTTCTTAATTACTTGTTTTCCACACATTCAGTTTGTTGATTCATTATGTTTTAAGATGCTTATAAAATGAAGTAGTTAATGAGTTGAATGAAAAGAGTATTAATGACCAGGAATGTACTAAACTGATTCAACCCCCCCTTCTCAATTTAGCTTAGGGTTCATCAGATACCATTGGTAGCACCCCTTGCTTCCATCTCTTAGATCACTGCAAAATAATGCAGTAAGCTCATTTCCAAAACCGGGAAATTTGATTCCCTTAGGATCTGCCCTCAGGGCAAGAAGAATATTCTAGCCACAACCTCTAGACATGGCTTCTCAGCACGACAACAACATATGTACAAGGTCGTGGAGCAGTACAGGGACATATTCACCTCAACAACATGGGTACCTCTGCATTGTCAGGTCAAGCACTCCATCGATCTGATGCTAGGTGTGGCGCTACCGATTGGAACAATTTACTAGCGCTTTGTTCTCGAGAACAAAGAATTCAAGAGGCAGATTTAGGATTTTTTGTAGAAAGGTCACATACAGCTGAGTTCATCGCTATGTGGGAGCCCAATTGTGTTGGTGCATAAGAAGGATGGGACTTGGAGACTATGTATTGAATATCTAGTGCTGAACAAGATCACTGTCTGAAATAGGTATCTAATCCCGCTGATTGATGACCTTTTGGAACAACTGAAGGGGGAAAAATATTTCAGCAAGATTGACTTGAAGTCTAAGCATCATCAGGTACCAATCGAACCCTCTCATGTTTAGAAGACTACCCGAAAATCCAAGTACGACTTTTTTTAATGGCTTGTCATGCCTTTCAAGTTGACGAATACTCCCTCAACCTTTATGAGCCTAATGGAAGACATCTTGCGAGCATTCATCAACTCATTCATGGTGGTGTATTTTTATGACATCCTAATATTTAGCCAGAGTCAGGAAGAGCACCTCCACCACATTTTAGAGGTTCTCCAAACACTACGACAACACAAGTTGTGTGACAATTTGGAGAAATATACTTTTGGCATGAAATAGGTTCAATATATGGGATACATTATTGATTAGTGGGGGGTGCATGTGGACCCAACCAAGATCTAGGTCAATCGGGATTAGCCAACCCCAACCACTCTAACATAGCTCCGCAGCTTTCTTGGTCTTGCTATTTTTTACTGTAGGTTCGTGTTGGGGTTCTCTCATATAAATTTCCCTTTAAGTCAAGTCGCCAAGGGAGGAGTGAAATAAAATTTCATTTGGTCTGTATCTCAACAGAAGGCACTCACAGAGGTAAAGAATCGTCTCTACTCTGCACCAGTGCTCACATTACCAGAATTGCAACAACCATTTGAGACTGAGATAGATGCCTATGAGTATGCTATTGGGGCAGTACTTACTAAACAATGACATCCAGTGGAAAATCATAGTGACACTCCTTCAGGCATAGTCCTAAAGTATCCCACCTATGACAAAGAAATGTATTCCATTGTGCAGGCCCACCAGAAATGGATGCATTACATTTTTGGGAAGGAAACAATCATCCACACAGATCATCAACCCCTGTAGTAGACACAAGAGAATTTGCAAAATGATCGCCATCATAAATGGTCCACATACCTGCAAAAATTTCATTTTAACATCAGGTACAAGAAGGGCAACACCAATAACGTTTTAGATTGTGTCAACCGACCACGAATTGTGGCGCTGACCACTATTCTAGTCTCTTGTAGGAACGAGACTTTGGGTTGGCCGCATCTCTACCAAAGTTATACAGAATTCGACAACACATACCAGACACTCCTTGAGGGTAAGAAAGCTCCAAATTTTCACCTCCAAGATGAAATTATATTCCCCCTAGGACACCTCTATGTTTCTTCAAGCGAGCATGCTAAGATGATTTGGGAAGCGCACTACAGTTGAGTAACTAGATATTTTTGGGTTGAGAAAATAATGGAAGTACTGTAGAAGTATTTCTATTGGCAAAACCTTCGACATGATGTCACAAAATACATATTATTCTGCGCTACCTACGCCATTTCCAAAACGACCATCAAAATGCAAGGCCTATATACTCTAATGCCTACCCCTAGTCGACATTGGGAAACCATCTCCATGGATTACATGTAGGGCCCTCCTTCTACCAAGCATGGAAACGAATCTATTTTTCTGGTCATCGAAAAATTCTCTAAAATTTCCATTATGGCAGTCTACAAGAAGAATATCATAATAGAAGAGACTGCTAAACTCTTTTTTGAACGAGTGTGTGTACAGTATGGGATCCCACAGTCCATTATCTCAGGCTAGGATAACAAGTTCCTTAGTACATTTTGGTAAAGTCTCTGGTGCATGCGAGACACCAAGCTCACTAAGACTACAACATTCCACCCCCAAAATAATGGCCAAAAATAGGTCGTCAACAGGATGATCGTACACATTATGTGAATGTACAACTCGAAGCGTCCACACACATGGGATGAAACCCTCCCCTGTGTCTAGAACAACTATAACCAAACTCTCCATATCTCAGCTGGCCACAGCTCCTTTCAGGTGGGCTTGGGATTCCAGCCACTATGTCCCATTGAAGTGGTCATACCATTTGTAGCTACTCACACTGATTTGGCTCATGTCCAATCCAAAGCCAACAAGGCAAATAAATTCATTGAGAACATTCAACACATCCTCCAGCGGGTTCACAACATCCTGGAGAAGTTCAATGCCAAGTATAAGAAGTGACATGATCAAAATTAGGTGCCACACAAGTTTCAGGTGGCCAACCAAGTTTGGTTTCATTTGCAGAAAGAACATCTAATCAGAGCTCATCGGAAGCTCAAACTACTCTGGTATGGGCCTTACACTATTATTAAGGCCATGAGTCAGCATTCCCCCATTCCTTAGTATGCACCCAATGCTCAATGTGGACTGCCTTCGGCCATACTTTCCACCATTATTGGACACACTAGACATTGTAGAACAAATCACACCAACAAAGCTAAACCCCGACTACATGGATTATGCCACAACTGAACAGATCAAAGACACGCAGATCAAGAACACTCGCTAGCAAAAGAGCAAGTTGTATTGGGTTGTCAAAGATGAACAACTCTTGTGGCAAGCCAAGTGGCTCTCTAGGGACCAACTTCAGCAGAAGTTTCCTCATCTCATGGAGGAACTCAATGCAATGGGGACCATTGCTTCCTAAGGGGGTAGGATGGATCCACTTGGATATTGGTGGCCACCTGCCTATTCCACTTAGACCCCCACCATTTTTTCTTTCAGTTTTTCAATTTCCTTAATTGTAGAACAATTTACTATTTTTCGTAATTTTTCGGGTCCATAACCTCTAGAGTCATTTTGAGGCCCTAAACGACGTTTTTCTTGGAAAATCTAAAACAAAATGGGTCCACTACCGATCTTGGTCACTTGAAAGTTGTATTCCTCATATATATCTTTCTAATGAGGTATTGTGTCTGTCAAACAGAGATCGTATGTCAAAGTTACATCCCGAGGAAGTTGATGTACCAATTTATCAAAACAAGGCCCATATTTTTTGTGTTTCATCTCCTAGGGTTAGGTTTTTAGATGTTTAGGTTTTTCTATTATTTCTCAATAATAAACAGGCCTTCGAGCCTCATTGTAACACAACTCAGAGACATGTAGCCGCCACATCTCTTCTCATCGTTAAGCTACAATCGCTCGATCTAGTTTATTTTCCATTTTTTCTGAAAGCATTTTTAGTATTTGATATTAATAAAATGAAGTTTTATTCTTGCTGCATGTCTGCATTAATGTTTATTTTTGTATTTTATTGTGTTCCCGCATAAATCTAGGTCATCAAATCACTTATATCAAACCACATCAGAGGTTATAGAAACACCATCATAACCACCCTAAGCTCCTTCCCAAATCACCATTGCTTGAGGAAGAGAATTACATTGTCAGAATTCCCCCCTACGCACTCAGACATCCACCTTCCCTCACCATCTTAAGTTCCATGCCCTCACTTATACAAAATTATTTTGCAGAACCAATGCTACCAATTATATCCCCATTCTTCTCTAGAAGGAACACCTTGAACTCGTAGCAGGAAGAATGCTTGGCACACAACATTAAACCCTTTGACAAGTGGGTGAGGGTGGAAAGGCCCTCTCCGTCCCTTCAATTCTACTAGTATTCCCCCCATAGAGGCAGATCATGTTAATATTATTTAACCATGAATATTGTTTTTTTTTTAATTAATAATAATTTAAATGCAACATATCAACTTTATACTGAAATTTTAAATAAATTAAACATCTCTCTTTGTAGATTAATATATTTTACTAACTTATATATATGTTTGTATCTGCAATTGATCTATTTAAATAATATATTTAAATTTTGTATTAAAATATCTTATTTTATATATATATATATATATATATATATATATATATATATATATATTTATCTATTTATTTATTTATTTAATTAATTAACTAACAAGAAAATTAAAATTCTTACTTTTATTTTTGATTACTTTATCTCTCTAAAGATTTTATAAAAGTATGCTACCTCATATTGATATCGAATTTTTCTATTAAAGATAAGAGTGACAATGAATTATTTTTACATTTTCTTTATACTGGATTTTAAAACTAACCAAATATATATATATATATATATATAAGTCTCAACTCGGAGGTATATTTTAGTGGACTTCATATTTTATATATATAAATAAAAAGAGGAACAAGTGGCAACTAGGAGTTGAACACACATATCATTTTTTTCAAGAACTTGGGAGAAGGAATTTTATCATTTCCGGAAGAACTTGGGATAAGTGAGGACCTTGTGGGAGTGTTACTAGGAATGTTATTATTTTATATAATAATAATAATCGTTATTAAAAAATTAAATTCTATAATATTATAATTTATTTTTATATTTTATAATAATTTTTTTATAGATATTATTAATTAACTTTTTAAGTGGCTATAGTTAGAGATCTTTAATAATATATCTATCTATTTTATGATATTTAGATTTAGTGAGAATAATGAATAAAATCATCATATAAATCTATATTTAAAATCTAGATTCATCTTAACTTAATATTTATTAAAAATTAGAAAATTTAATTTCAAAAGTCTTTCACCAAAATTTATACTTCAAAACATGTTTATACCACTACAAATTTAATGAACACAAATATATATATATATATATATATATATATATATATATATATATATATAACCACCTCATCCATTTTAATTATATAATTATTAATAATTGAAAAGTATCAATTTTTTTTAAATATAAAACTTTTTTCAAATTTTACATATAAAAAAAATTGCACTTAAAAATACATATTTAATTAATAGTTATCTAGAATAAGCTTTCCATAATTTTATTGAGAAAAAATAAGCTATTCTCAAATAAACATAATACATTACTCTATATAATAAAATGGAATAATAACTCAAATAACAAAATTAATAAAATACCAATCAAAAGACAAAGTAAGAATTAAGTGAAAAGAATTTTGAACTGACAAAATAACACCATTCAAAAAGTCATCGAGATGTTCAAAGAGTTTTATACAAATATGTAATATCAATCTTGTATGTAATGAAGATTTTCCAGAAGTTTTGCACAAATACCCAGGTCATGAAAATCTCATTAAAAAGGTCGATACAAGATATTCAAAAGGTTTTGCACAAATATCCAATCATGAAAAAAATCCAAAAAAAATATCACAACCATGGACCAAATATGCAAATACTGCCCTTGGATTTGCCCTTGGATTTCTACGAGGGTGGAACGAAGTACATTGGAAACTGCACTCATGAAAGGAAATTAGAGTTTACAACACAGCAAAACAAAGTAGGCACGAGGAATATATATAGATATATGTTGTTTAATGCACATATGTAATATTAATGTGAAATTTCATGTGCCTACTCATCACGGCTTTCTTCTGTCGCCCACAGAAAGGAAGCATACATCCCCACAACATCAACTACTTCTTCTTCTCCGCCTTTCTCAATAATGGGCTCAATACCCTTTTATGCGAGGCCTCCTCTTACTATTTTCCTTCCAAAGACAGCGTGCTCTTTCTGCAGAATATCGCTCATCATATTCTCGAAAGAAAGTCACTCATGAGGCAACTGGCACTTGGAATGCTCCTCCTCAAAAACCGGCTTTCAGCCACGGTGGGTACATTGTACTAAAACTCTTCCTCTTGTTACGAACTTCGGAACCAATCTCATTACTGGGAGCTGATCATCAGAGGATCGATACACTTCCTACTTTCCCGTGAAACAGCGCTGTTCTTCCCAGTGGCGAATCCATCACCATTAGCGAATCCATGACGGTACGTACTCCCCTTAATCATGTTACATGACCTTAATTTCAAATTCACAATTTCATGTTACATGACCTTAATGGATGACCGTACGTACTCCCTTTAATTTCATGTTACATGACCTTAATCATGTTACATGTTACATGACCTTATGCAGCTATCGATCAGGTAAACCGAAAAATTCTTCCCAACCATCGTTGAGATGATATCTTCACTAGGGTTAACGAAGAGTCGAGATATATATGTTATCCATTGCTTGAGGAGAATGTTGGATTTACAACGATAGGATTTGATTGGAGTGAACGAGAAAGACGACAAAATGCTGACGACTTCAATGTACCATGTGAACGGCCGAGTTACTTCGACACGGCTCTTGTATATCAAGAGCGATTTCAATGTTCAAACAAAATTACTGCTCAACAGCGATTTCAATGTTCAAACAAAAGCAGGGTTCTATTTTTCGGAAAGGACCTCCACTCCATCACCGATCGGATCAGTTAGAATCTTGACGAACAACTTTAAGGGAATTGCTACGGCGGCATAAATCTCCCGATGGGGTGTTTGAAGGATCGGCCAACAACTTTGTACAGGCTTCAAACCTATAGGAGATTCACGTGGGCATGTCCACGTGATGTCCTTCATGCGATGATTACAGTGGTGATGGCCCATCTGGTCATTGCAACTTGCGGAAATGATGGCAAAAATATGTCCATGACTTCGTTATGTCCCTGATGTGATGATGACGGTGAAAAAGACGCCGCGTTGGTGGTGATGCAGCATGGCCAGTGTATCTGCCATAGCATTAATGCCCCGGTAGCATAGAAAATAATGTTCGCCATGCAGCATTGGGTCATCGTAACTTGTAAGTTTAATTCGGTAAGATTAAAATTGTGAGTTTAATTCGATAAGATTAAAATTTAGGTTAATTTGTGAGAATGATGATAAGCATTATAATTATGTTTTTATAATAATGAAGTTTATTAAGAAGATCACCTACCATAAGAAAAAATAATTTGTAGTCTAAGTAGACGAAGTCTAACTTGCGAGAATGATGGTAAAAATTATAACTATGAGAATGATGGTAAAAATTCTAACTATTTTTTATAATAATGAAGCCTATCATGGAGTTATCGAAGAATAATATTAAGCCAATCTAAGAATAATATTAAGGGAGGGACACATAGCTTTAGAAATTGGGATTGCTTTCTCACTTTTCAAGGTAACATGATAAAATTATCTACAAGGTAGTTGAATATGCATTATTTACTTTTCAAGATAAGAGTATAAAATTATCTTTTGAATATTTATTATTTTTTCTTCATTTATGAGCTTATTTTAGATAGATTTACAAATTGGCATTGCTTTCTCATTTTTTATTTTTTTTAGAATTTGTGATAGTTATTTTAATTTATTTTAAATATGGGTTTAGAAAGATGTTTTATTATAGGTTATTATATTTATGTACGAATCATTTTTAGCAAAATTTGAAAAAACATTTACATTTTGGGAAATTTGAATTTCGTAATGCTTAATATTTAATAAGCTCACAATCTCTATATATATTATATATTTATTCTTTAAATTGCATTCTTCAATGTATAAATTGATTTAATGCCTTGTAAATTTTCTTTGATACTTGGATTGTGTAATTTACACAACTTAAAATACCTATTCCAACAAATCTTTGTTGTAATTTAGACAAAATTAACAAAACAAAATATACATGAAAAGGCCTAAAGTGTAAATTACTAAGACTATTTGAAATGTTTTAAACATAACTTTTTTTTCAATTGTTTTATATAATATATACATAGATTTTGTTTTCAATTAAATATAATACAAACATAATTGACATTGAGATACTTGACTTAATATAGAGAGAGTTATATTTTATTTATAAACTACATTCTATACAGTAAAACATCTTTCTTTTATTAATATATTTTTAAATACATGTTAATATTTTTTTGTGAATCATTGTTTTTCTATTAATTCAAAAGATTACATATTTTGTGGCTCTTCTCAAAAATCTACTGGCCTCACTAATACTATATTTATTGGTGAAGAGTTGCATACCCAAATACATAGCGAATTTCCAAAACTAGCATTGCTTTACATATGTTTTCAGGCAGAAAGTGAAAAACACCCATAAAATTAAGAGAACCTACATTGTTAGAGCTTACCATGACCAAATGATCTGGACCTAATCCAGGGGATGATAGAGGTTTGAATTCACAATGCACATGGCCCTCCATGTGACCCAAATGGGTTTCCAAATAGTCAAGTTTCTCCTAGATGCAATGTTATCCTCGCCAAAGGCCGACCAATCTATCATGAATCCCCACTAGTTGTGTTGGATATTTTTCATAAAACCCATGTGATCATTGTGATCATCTCGCTGATATGGATTGACTTGTTCCAATGCAAAACTCAACCACTGAATCACACCACCACTGTATTTTGTCGTGTGGGAGGGGTTTCTGTAGAGTGAAGGGATTGAGAAGCGACTAGTCAATTGTTTCTACATGGTTTAGTCCATGGCATTGTTTCCTACCCTACACTCTCCTCCGCTCTAGTTCTCTACGAGCCGGGTCATGCTAGGGAAGTATCTTCACCAATTGCCCTTGAATATATTGTCCAGGATATAGCATTTATTTGTTACGCTAACTAGGTAACCCCTTCGTCCCATAAGAGACATTAAACAACCACAACCACCAATTCAAATGCTATGTGATAACGAAACCCCTCCAAGCAACGCCACAATCACTTAAATATGTGCAATGGTACCTATAGTCGCACACAAACTTGGAAAAACATAAAAAAATAGAAAAATCATACCAAAATTCACATATGGCCTGAAACTTTATAGAATTACCCTTTGAACAAAGATAGAAGAAGAAAATATAGAGATAAACCCAGGAGGCCCACCACCCAAACCCTTTCGAGTTTCCAAAGCCCAAAATTCCAATTCATAGAGATATTTATTTTCCTGAGCCACCAAGGCCCTTCAAATTCTACCACTAGGATCAACTAGAATTCCTAAGAACAAACCCACAAAAAAAAATAACATGCATGCTCACCAACGAAGAAGAACAACGTCAATCAACCTAAACAAAACGTCTAGAGATTTTACCCAAAGATTTTAAGCTAACAAGTTCTCGAGCAAATTTTCCTCTTCACTCGAGCTTTGCCTCAACCACCTTGATAATATTGCGGAGACACAAAATATGGACAAAGGATGGAACCTTTAGCCTTGGCCCCAAATGATCCAGGTGGATATTGGTAGCCACCCACCTATTCCACTTGGACCCCTACCATTGTTTCTCTCAAATTTTCAATTTCCTTAATTGTAGCATAGTTTACTATTTTTGGCAGTTTTTTGAGTCTTGACTTTACATAGCCATTTTGAGGCCCTGAACGAAGTTTCTTGGGAAAACTGAGACCAACATAGGTCTTCTACCAATTTTGGTTGCTCGAAGGTTGTAGTCCTCAGATATATCTTTATAACAAGGTATTGTGTGTGTCAAATAGATATCGTATGCAAAATTTATGTCACTGGGAAGCTGATGTACCAATTTACCCAAAGGGGGCCCATAGTGTTGGTGCTTCATCTCCTAGGGTTAAGTTTTTGGATTTTTGGGGGTTTCCATTGTTTCTCAATAATAAATAGGCCTTAGGGCCTCATTGTAACACAATTTAGAGGTATGTAGCTGCCACATTTCTTCTGAGAGATAAGCTACCATCACCCGAGCTAATTTATTTTCCATTATGTTTGTAAGAAATTTTCAATATTTGATATTAATGAAATGAAGTGTTATTATTTTTGCATCTGTGTGTTTCTATTTATTTCTATATTTTATTGTGTTCTTACAGAAATTTGGATCAGTGGTATTAGAGTGGTATGCTCTTTCTAGATCTTTATTTGCATGTCCCCAACAAGGTTTGGGTATAATGAGTTAGGGCTCGATTTGGTTGACCCTTTGCAAGATCAACCTTGTAAAACCCGACAACCTCCCATGGTGGAAGAAAAGAAAGATGAGGGATCAAGAGATCCTATCAAAATATTTCTTGAGGAGGCCCTCGAGAAACAAAGGAACGCAATGATTTATAACTTTTCCCAGAACCTTCAATGACTACCCACCAGTGACACACCTTCATCCAGCAGCCACTCTGGAGGTGCCACTCCTTTTAAGGTACAATTAAACTTTGACATTCCCATATTTGAGGGCCAAATAGATGTAGATGACGTAGATATATGTTTGAATCTATTAGAATGATATTTCTCGGTTCATGACTTTTCCAATCAGGAAAAAATTACTTCTTCACTCATAAAAGCCACCCCCCATGTCAAGTACTAGTGGGAAACCTATAGTGAGCATAGTGACGAGAGGGAAACCTCCTTGTTCTCGACCACACCCACTTGGAATTCTTTCCGAGATGCCACCAAGTAACAATATTATCCCATGGGGAGCTATGAGGAAAATTACATACAATGGACTATGTTGCAACAATAAATTGATCAAGATGTGCATGATCTAAATAATTTGTTCCATACCCTGCACACAAAGTTGGGTATCAAATATTCGGAGAAACATTTGGTGCTGAAGTACCACAGTTTTATGCACTAATACATTCAGGAGGAAATGGAGTTCCTCAACATCTTCTTGCTTGGTGTAGCATATCGTTATGCTACCAAGATTAAGCAGAAATTCAAAAAAAAAGCAATGCTTTGTATTTGCGAATCATAAGCAAGGGAAATTCACCCCCAAATCGTAGAACAAAGGACAAAGCCAAGGTGGGGCGTCCTTAGACAACCTGCCAAAGCCATAAGAAAAGAAAAACACCACAAAGCCAAAAAAGGACATAGGAAAGCGGTGTGAGTTCCATAAGAGCTCCACTCACAACACAAGTGGCTGTCAAGCCAAACGGTCATTGGTAGTCAAGCTGAAGGCTCCAAATTAGATGCATGTTTCAACTATGTGTCAGAACCCGATAAGGGGAATGAGAAAGGGAAGGAGGTTATCGATGGAGAGCCCAATGCCATTGTTGCCATCACAAAGATCCAGAAGGAGGAACCTGAAGATCCAGAGAAGGGGGAGCACCTCTTCCATTCCCAGATGTGGGTGAAGGGTTCCCCGCTGCAAGGTAAAGTTTTTGGATGTTTAGGATTCTCCATTATTTCTCAATAATAAATATGCCTTCGAGCCTCATTGTAACATAGTTCAGAGGCATGTTTCCGCAACATCTCTTCTCAAAGATAATTTATTATCGCTCGATCTAGTTTATTTTTTATTATGTTTGTAAGCATTTTTCAGTATTTGATATTAATGAAATGAAGTGTTATTCTTGTTGCATGTCTGCGTTGATGTTTATTTTTGTTTTTATTACGTTCCTGCATAAAGCTAGATCACCAAATCACTTATGTGAAACCACATCATAGGTTATAGAAACACCGTTATAACCACCCTCAACTCCTTCCCAAATTAGCATTGCTTGAGGAAGGGAATGACATTGTCAGAATGCCCCCATATGCACTGAGACATCCACCTTCCCTCACCACCTTAACTCCCATGCCCTCACTTATACAAAATTGCTTTGCAAAACCAATGCTACCAGTTATATCCTCATCCTTCTCTAGAAGGATCACCTCGAACTCGTAGCAGGAAGCATGCTTGACACACAACATTAAACCCTTTGACAAGTGGGCGAGGGTGGAAAGGCCTACTCTGTCCCTTCAATTCTGCTAGTATTCACCCTCATAGGGGAAATTTATATTAATATTATTTAACCATGAATATTGATTTTGTTTTTTATAATAATAATTGGAATGTTAATAATATTAATATTTTTTTTTAAATATATTTCTCTAGTTTATATATATGTCTGTGTGTGAAATTGATGTTAATATAAATTAATTGACATTGATATTCAAATAATATATTTAATTTTTGTACTGAAATACTTATATATATGTTTAACACTTAGAAGAAAAAATTAAGATATTTATTTTTATTTACGATTATTTTATATTTCTAATTTTTTTATAAAATTATGTTACTTCATATTGATATAGAAATATTCTATTTAATAATGAAAATGATACTCAATTAAGGAACATGTGTCAACCAGGATGAACATAAATATCAATTTTTTCAAGAACTTTGAGAAGGAACTATATCATTTCTTGAAGAAGTTGGAATGTGTGAGCACTTGTGGGAGTGTTATTATTTTATATAATAAAAGTAATAATAATTAAAACATTAAATTCTATAATATTACAATTTATATACAATTGACTTTTATATTTTACAATAATTTCTTCATAAATAATATTGATTAGTATTAAGTGGTTATAATTAGAGATCTTTAATAATATATACATTTACTTTATGATATTTAGTTTTACTGAGAATAATCTATAAAAATCATCATATGAATGTATATTTAAAATCAATCTAGATTTATTCTAACTTGATATTTATCAAAAGTTAAAAGATCTAATCTCAAAAGTCTTTCACATAAATTTATACTTCAAAAAATATTTATTGATAATTGAAGAGTATCAAATTTCTCTAAATATATAACTTTCTTCAAATCTTACATTTAAAAACAATTAAACTTAAAAATATTTAATTAAATGTTTATCTAAAATGTTTATGTAAACATATAAACATACATATTTTAGAATAAGCCAGAAAAATTTAACTATTCTCAAATAAACATATTACATTTCTATATATATGTAAAATAGAATAATAACTCGAATAACAAAATTAATAAAATTACCAATCAAAAGACAAAGTAAGAATTAAGTGAGAAGAATTTTGAACTGACAAAATAACACCATTCAAAAAGTCATCGAGATGTTCAAAGAGTTTTGTACAAATATGTAATATCAATCTTGTATGTAATGTTTATATTCCAGAAGTTTTGCAGAAATACCTAGGTCATGAAAATCTCATTAAAAAATGTCGATACAAGATATTCAAAAGGTTAATATACGTATCATGAAAAAAATCCAAAAAAATATCATAACCATGGACCAAATATACAAATACCGCCCTTGGATTTCTACCAGGGTGGAACGAAGTACATAGGCCCTGAACGAAGTACATAGGAAACTGCACTCATGAAAGGAAATTAGAGCTTACAACACAGCAAAACAAAGTAGGCACGAGGAATCTATATAGATATATGTTGTTTAACGCACATGTAATGTTAATGTGAAATTTCATGTGCCTACTCATCATGGCTTTCTTCTGTCGCCCACAGAAACGAAGCATACAACCCCACAACATCAACTACTTCTTCTCCGCTTTTCTCAATAATCGGCTCAATACCCTTTTCTGCGAGGCCTCCTCTTACTAATTTCCTTCCAAAGACAGCGTACTCTTTCTGCAGAATATCACTCATCATATTCTCGAAAGAAGGCCACTCATGAGGCACCTGACACTTGGAATCCTCCGCCTCAAAAACCGGCTTGCATCCAAGGTGGGTACATTCTACTAAAACTCCTGCTCTTGTTACGAACTTCCGAACCAATCTCATTACTGGGAGTTGATCGTCAGAGGATCGATACACTTCCTTACCTTCCTGTGAAACAACGCTCTTCTTCCCAGTAGCCCTTGATCTCTCTGGCGAATTTATCACCATTATCGAGTCCAGGTGACATAATGGATGACGGTACGTACTCCCCTTAATCATGTTACATGCCCTTAATTTCAAATTCACAACCGAAGATCTAATGGACTGGAATGGAAAGCTAGCAGAAATTACCAAAGTTCCATTGGCCATTTTATGCAGCGATCGATCAGGTATTTATATTCTGACACTTCCAGCTAAACCGAAAAAATCTTCCCAACCATTGTTGAGTGATATCTTCACTAGGGTTAACGAACAGTCGAGATATATATGTTATCCATTGCTTGAGGAGAAGGTAGGATTTACGACTATAGGATTTGATTGGATTGTGAATATCTTTTTGACGAGGATGTTGATTTCTTTTCTGTCGAAAAAACAATTTGAGATAGAACCGACCTGTAATTGTAGCGTCGCAGTCCTTTCTACAATAATATTTCTTGCGATATGCAAATATTGTTCGTATATGACAGAAATTCCAACGGCTGTGCTCGATTGCCTCGATTGCCTCTGATTGATTGTAGACAGGAGGAAAAGGATGGACGTGAAATTGAAGATGATATGAATCAATGAAAACGACATTAGCGGACACGTGCACTTCACGTTTCCTTCCATTTCAAGAAACGTAACTGTTTCCTTCACTGCAATACGAAATTGAAGTTATGTTTCCTTCCACTTCACGTGCAGGTAGGGCATAAATTACGCATGCGGCATTTCATTTTCATTAATTATATAATTAGGTGATTTCACTTTTCAATAATTATAAGAGTTGTCTAGGGACGCAACAGAATAATTTGGATCACAGTTTTTTGTCGGAATTTGGTAAAAAAGAATTTAAAAAATAGGTAGTTGGAGAGTTTGAATTGCATTTTTTATAGTGGAGATGAATTCAGCATTATCAAAAATCTTTAGGGCACCCAAAATACTGGAGTTTAACAATTGTAAACAACATTATGATAAATCTTTGCCGAAATTTTCCAAAATCTTACAAGAATTTCTAGATTGTTCTGGGGTTTTTTTAGATTACGACACAAATATGAAGTATTCTAGTTTTATTGGTTAAAATAATAAATTTGAGTTGTATAATAAAATGTGTTTCATAGCCTCCCTAATGTCGTTAAATAACTAAAATCACAATTTTTCTATTTAAATCACAATTTTATTCTGCTGAATTCTGGCCATAAAAACCTAAAATGTATGAGAGTTAGACCATTCACATTTAGATATCTGTAAAATGGGAAAAACTACGAAGAAGAGGAAATGAAGATGCTGGCGATTTTAATGAGTCTTAGTTTAAAAAAAAAGCACAAAATAATTTAGAAATTTGGATAAAATTCTAAAACATTCTGGTAAAAATTTATTAGAATCTTGCTTATAGTTGTTAAACTTATTTTAGGTGTATTAAGAGATTTTGATAGTGCTGAATCTATTACTACTACCGAAAATGCAATTCAAACACTCCAACTATCTATTTTAAAAAAAAAAAATTTACCAAATTGAAAAATGTTACCATCCAAACTATTTTGTTTCGTCCATAAACAACTTCTTTTAATGTACCATGTGAACGCCATCAATGTTCCAGGCGGCGCACATACAGTCCTATTTCGATACGACTCTGGGCTACCCTACAATCAGCACCTACTAAAAAATTACTGCTCAACAACGATTTCAATGTGCAAACAAAAGGAGGTCTGTTTTCCGGAAAGGACCTCGACTCCATTATCGATCGGATTGGTTAGAATATTCACCAACAACTTTAAAGGCATTTCTATGTCGGCATAGGTAAGGTAATTCAAGGTAACTTTATTATTATTAGTATTAGTGTTTACAAATAAACTACGTGCAATTCTGTAAAATATTATAATTGTGTTTATATAAAAATAAGGAGTAGTCTAACTGGGCGGAGGAATTGCTCGGTTTCCGTCACTGGTAGGAAAAACCTCTGGCACCTTCCGGCTCCGGCACGCAATTCCTCCCACCTATGACATCCATCTTCTGCTATCAGAAACCCGATCGAGGAGCAGGACTCGGGAGGGCTGTCAGAAACACGATCACGATCAAAGCTAATATGGAAACCCTGGATCTCTGTCAGAGAAGAGTTATCTCTTTTTCATTTTTTCGGGCGTACTCCCGCTCCTCGTCACGCCATCTCGCTCCCCTGTTCCTGTTCGAAACCGGAGAAACATCGCCTCCTATTCCTGTTCCTGTTCGAAACCTAAATGTATGTTTTCCTGCACATTGAATCAGTGTTCAGAATTCTCCGCTCCACTGTTCGGAACGAACAATGTATAGTTGTACTAGCTGGCTTTTCTGTGGAAGGTCGCTATAGGTGATGAAGACAACGATCCGAACCCTACCAGTCGGCACTCAACTTTCTACAAACGCCAGGGCCGCTTGCTTAAAACTTTCTGTTCTCTATGACGCTGAAGTTGCTCTTATAATCTTCTCTGAAACAGGTAGGAGTTACGAGTTTGCAAGCCACGACGAGTAAGTTGCATTCAATACTTTCATGATGACCGGTCCATTTCAATACCATATTTTTATCTGTGCATTTACTTATCAGTAAAATGATGTTTGAAATTAATCATCACAATTTCACGGTCAAGAAGATTATTCAAATGAGTATGCCAGGATGTCTGTCTTTCATCAAAAAATATAAATCCATGGATCCATTTCAATACCTCTTGTAAGTGTAAGCATATGCCCGGTAGAAGTGTATAGGATACCCAGGGCTGAAGGGGGCAAATGAAACCCAAAAATATCCCATGACAGTAACTTTAAACTTATTGCAATAAGTTTTCTAATTGAATTTGATTCTATAGTGTGCACAGGTTGCAATATATTTTCTGGGCAGAGGATTTTTGTGTAATGTTGAAACTTGGAAATTAGACTTTTAATTGTGTATGGACAGTAATGGTTGGCAATTTGAGGTGATGAGTTGGTGGTTGTATAATTCTGAAGTGAAACCTTTGGGTGGAAAATAAATCTGCAAAAGTGTGATGGTGTATTGGAGATACGGTCAAATATCGATGAGCAACTTGGAAGAAGTATGACAATTTTTGGTTGTAGAAACCCGGAAAGGAGTGATGGGAGCAACAAGATGTGTGTGGCAGTGATGTTTCATGGGAAGAAGAAGCTGGGCTATTGGAGAAGAGACGAGATTAGGTGCTTACAACTAAATTTTTCATCTTATACGAAGTTTATACGAAGTTTCTAAAATGAATAGAATTGAAATTTTGGTTGTTGTCTACTTAAAGAAAATCTGGGAAGCAGAGCAGCACGGATTAGGATGTGATAAAAAAGAACGAGATGAATAGGGACATTGAAAGGACATGTTTTTTCTAAAAGGATGGGTACGAAAAGTCGGAAAGGAATCCATAGGGCTAGACAAATATAATGTTTTCTGTTGGCAGAAAGGTAAGATAAGGGCAGCGAGAGAAATCAAAGCTAGAGATGAGAGAAAGTTCTAGGAGGTAGCCAAAAACTGGTCATTTTCTTTCAAAAGGAGAATATAAGATATTGTTTGGGATTCAATTGTTACTTGCAAACCTGCAAAGTTCATATTCACATAACCATGGCCAGTAGAGACATTTCGGTGTTTCCAGATTTGAGGCATTTTGGTGTTTCCAGATTTGGGATGAATTATGATAGTTTATATTTTGACATGGGAATCTCAACATGTGATAGGAGCAACAAGAGGAGCAACAAGATGTGTGTGGCAGTGATGTTTCATGGGAAGAAGAAGCTGGGCTATTGGAGAAGAGAAGAGATTAGGTGCTTACAACGAAATTTCTAAAATGAATAGAATTGTAATTTTGGTAGCTGGGAAGTACATATCAGTGCTTAGCATAGCAGCATGCATTAGGATGTGATAAAAAAGAACAAGAGGAACAGGGACATGAAAGGACATTTTTTCATGTCGTCAAGGAATCCATATGGCTAGACAAGTATAATGTTTTCTGTTAGCAGAAAGATAAGATAATGGCAACGAGAGAAATCAGAGCTAGAGATGAGAGAAATTTCTAGGAGGCATCCAAAATGATGGTCATTTTCTTTCAAAAGGATAATATAAGATATTGTTTGGGATTCAATTGTTGCTTGCAAACCTGCAAAGTTCATATTCACATATATTCACATAACCATGGCCAGTAGAGACATTTCGGTGTTTCCAGATTTGGGTGAATTATGTTAGTTGATATTTTGACATGGGAATCTCGTAGCATATGATGAATAGAAAGGACTGGTATCTTCCTCTTGTTGAAACTAAGTCCACTATAGAGACATGTAAACAAGACAGTCACAAAACTCATTCCACATGGTTGAAGGGCATTAGATGTACAACTGCAAATAAGTAGAATTTTGTTTTGTGTTAATCGGATTGTACCAGTATATTTCACAAGAATAAAAAAGTTTGCATGTAGAAGTATATTTCAGAAGAATATAAAAGTTATCGAATTGGAACCAACCAAGATTCAGCTACGACTGGACTGAAATCGGATGAAAATTTAGGTTGAACAACTAGTTCACTAAAAGTACACCCAAAAAAATGAAATTTTTAATCATATATGTATTTATTCATGAGCATTAATGTTTTTTCTTTTCGTTTGCATGATTTTTCAGTTTTTGGAGATGATGTGGGAGCAAGTTCTTTTAGGGCCACTGGAAAATAGAATTATTTGAACTAGATGAACTGGTCAGCCCAGCCTTGTAAATTCAAAGGAACCGACTAAACTCTGGTACGGAAACCAAATCAGCCCCTCTTCTATGTGACAGTCCACAACATCCAAGTTCAGTCCAGTCCCACCAACAACAGTAAAAGGACAAAGAGAACAGAAATATTCTAGTTTTAGCAGTGAAAAAGAAAGGGTTGTAAAAGTGTAAGAATATGGCAATGAAGAATCGAAAGGATGTAGCAATTTTTTAAGAAAAGATGAGCAAAAAAGATATCATTGTTGGTTCACTTTTTTTTTTGGTTAGTCAAATCTATGGAGTTTTAACTGATGATTTTCACTAGGAGTATCAGTAACTTTGTTTAAATTTTAGTCAAATTCTAAAGACAATATATTAGTCGACCATCAACCATCTTCATCTAGTCAACTTGGATAAGTCGAAGTCAACAAGCATCACAATTGGATTTCTTGTTCATGACTTTTCAAATTGAATAATTACTTTGTGAATCATTACTTCTTTTCTTTTCTTCTAAATTCAATAGAGATTTTATAACTCTAGAATTACAATATGCTCCCAATTATTGGATGAGGAACATGTAAAAAATTCAGAGCATATGTCCTTTATGAAGGGGGACTCCTGCAAGATCACCATGCACATAGATGGGAAGTTATCCCAATTCTTAGTCCATCAAAATAGTCATTGTACATGATGTGTCATCATATACATCGTGATGTTCCCAATAGGTCAAATGATATTAGTAGGCACCACACCCATCAAATGCCCATCGGTACATGCAAAAAAATTAAGATGTCAAGATGAGTAATTCATTCCTGGAAGTTCCTCAATTGATTAAGCACACTCAACAAAATAAGCTTCACAACTACAATGAATAATGTTGGTATCGTTCTATCTATCATGCCATCTACTTTTATATTCTTTGGGGTACAACATGTGTGCTATATTTAGAAGAAAATGCAAAGGATGTAGTTGAAGTAGTGAAGTTCAGCTGAGTTGGCTCGGAGGAAAATTCACAATGGCAATCTAACATAAAAGCATTATATCCCTGAACTTAGGGTTAGGTGGAATGATGATCCCTGAACTTGGGGTTAGTGGGAATGATGGTTAGGATGGTTTCAGTAAATTTGATTAGTTAAAGTTATTATCAGTTTAACCCAAAATTTTGCTCTAGGTTTATGATCTTGTAACACATAAAAACTAGTTTTGTCTATGGTTTTTAAGGCCAGATAAATTGGTCCCTATAACCAATTAAATCTGAACAATGGTGTCTTTAGAAATAAGCAATGGTGACACCACCACTTCTTTTGGTGATTAGTGATCTTAACAATAACACAAGCATCCTAAATTCCATGACATAAATGCATTAAACTGCTAAATTTAGGGCTAGCTAGAGCGATACCACTAACATCGAAGTTGCCAATATTTTGCATAATAGAGATTTAGCACACTGCATTGTATTCGTGGCCTTCCTGTTATTTATCTTCATGTCCCTTAGCATTAAAATCGAATTTTTACCGGACGATGAAACAAGCCACTGCCTGAGCCTGTGCTCAGCTAAACCTGAGACCACGCTCTGCTGGGGTTCACTTGCAGCCATGGAGGTTTCGGGCTCAGACCAGGTTCCTCCCCCCCTTCCGCCCCTAACAGCTGAAGATGCGGTCAACCTTCTGCTGGCCAAGCTGCCGAAAAAAAAGACATCCGAAGCAGCCAAATTCGTGAAGAAGTTGGAGGACATTCCTGAAATCTCCCTCCCCTTGGAGGGTCCAATCTAGGTTGCTATGTCCCTGGCGGATCGCGCCCTTGTGGGACAGTTCACTGGTCTTTGGCCCTCTCCAAAAACAACGGAGAACTGGGTTGTCAAAAACTGGACGCCTCTGATCAAGAACAGTGTTACCTCGTATTTCTTGGGGAGAGGATATTTTCTATTTGAATTCACCTCTAAAGAGGATAAAGATTTGATCTTTCGAAATGGCCCATACTTTATGGGACCCCAGGGCTTATACCTCAATAAGTGGACGCCGGATTTTCACCCTGCAGTGGATGTCCCAACGGCCATCCCAGTATGGGTTAGATTGCCGAACCTTCCTGTGCATTGCTGGAACTAGGACTCTCTGAAGCACATAGGAAATGCCCTAGGTAAATTTATAGATCGGGCCAACAATAAGGATCAATATGATTGTGCCCGGATATGATCTAAAGGTGGGCCTCCCGGAGGCAATCAAAATCAATGTCGGCAATTGGACTCATGTGCAGAAGCTAGATTACGAGTAGCTTCCTTTCAAGTGCCGGAAATGCCATGTTTACGGTCACTTTGCTAGGGGTTGCCCGAGCAATGGAGTGGCGGAGAAAGGGAAGGAGGAGGGATGGAATCAGGTCAAGAGGACAAAGATCTCCCATAAAACCCACAAATATGGAGCCACAAATGGTAAAGGTCATCAGCCGGCTCCTGCTCAGAAAGCCTCTCATCTGAACGGTCAAGAAAACAAGTTTGGGCCTTTAAGCTCAGCTTTCGAGGAAGTCCAGGAGGTCAAAAAGAATGCGACCCCAGATAAAGGGACCCCCTCTGGATCGAGGCAAGGAGAAAGCACCTCTAATAGACCTAAGTAAAAACATGCAGAAGCCGAAGAGGAAGAACAAGATTCGGAGGAATTAGCGGAGGAAGGAGAAATAGGGGATTCACAAATCTCGGCTAGAAGATCAACAAGACGTCGAAAATCTGCCAAGGAAAAGAGAGAACATGAAACCTACAAAGATAAGCTCTAAGGGAGTCAACCAACCCTAGAGAATCTCTTGGCTAAAACTCCGAAGATGACAAGAAATCAGGCCCAGGGCTCCAAGGGAGCTCATCACTCTCAAAAAAGTAAGTGATGAAGGTGGTCTCCTGGAATTGCAGAGGCATGGGGAGCAAAGTGAAAGAAGAAGCCATAAGAATCCTTCTAAGGAGAGAAACCCCTGACATTCTTCTCGTCCAGGAGACAAAAATAGAGGACAAAGTCTTCCTCCAAATAAGCAAGAAATTTTGGAACAAAGGTAGTGGTTAGGCCGTTTCCGCTCGAGGAGCCTTGGGTGGACTGGGCTCTCTCTGGAATAGTAGCAAGTTCGAGAAGGTCTCTGAGACCCTAAATACTCATTGGCTCTTCTTGAAGCTCCAGCATCTAGACACTAGGGAGATCATTAGTCTCTTCAATGTGTACGTCCCAGTAAACGTAGGGGAAAAAAAGGCCTGTTGGTACTCTATTAGAATGCTCGCTGATATAGAGAAGCTGGAAAACATCATCGTAGCTAGTGACCTAAATCTTACCTTGCTTTCATCTGAAAAGCGAGGAGGCAGCATCATAAGGGATCTGGTAAGGGACTGGGTGGAGGATCTCATGCAGGACTGGGACCTGCTCGACATCAAGCCCTCTTCTGGTAAGTACACTTGGTCAAGTAAAAGAGTCGGTCCTGGGCACATTGCTGCAAGGCTAGATAGATTTTTGGTGCAAAGCTCTTTTCTCCTTTTAGGTCTAGAGGCTAGAATGCATATACTCCCTTGTAGCGTTTCAGATCATAAACCTATCAAGCTTAAGTTGCTGGCCCAAAAGGATCTTGGCCCTATCCCTTTCAGATTTAGCCCTTTATGGGTCAAGGACCCGGACTTCATGAATAGGGAAAATTACGGAGTTAGATTCGATAGCCATATGTAAGAAGCATCGACTTTTAAGTATCTGGGCCTTTGAGCCTCTGATAGGAGAGGAAATCTGGGCTTTGCCCTCACTCATTGTAATCTGATTTGCGGCATTCTTGCCATGGCTTTTAATAAAAATCAATACCCGTTCCTGTAGAGAGAAATATATATATATATAATTTGTATTCCTTACAATGAACAGATCCAATGGCTTCCAAAAATCTTTGGAAGGATGCTGATCACGGGCATCATTCTCTCCCTGCATCACAATTGCATTTTACTAGGGCATACCGTTTTAAACTGATGGTGTAATCATAGGGACATCAAGTCCAGAGCTTGATGTGCATGTGATTAGATCAAGGTTTGGATGGTTTGCCCTCATTTATCTAGATGTTGAAATTAATGAATATGAATGATGAATCATTAGAATTACACTGTCGTAGACAACCAGATTATAATAGTTTGATATGTTAGAAGGTTCTGGAGATATATTTTTAAGAGAAGTTTACTAGATGATTGCAGAGCCAAGTTGGAGAAGTGGCAAAATAAAAAAAATAAACTATTTATTTAGGAAAAAAATTAGTTTTATTACTTTCATAATATTTAAGAAAAAAAAAAATCACAATGGCTTACTATGGATGCCATCCACAAATATGGAGAAGCATCCCTTTGGTTTCCTTTGAAAAAAACAAAACAAAATCTTACAGGTAAATCCGTTTCACTGTCATGGCCTCAATGGCCATTATTGATGAAGATACTCAGGTCCAAAGATCAATTTATTTGCATGGCAACTGAAGGGCAGAACAACATACAGATGATATTGCTTGGGTAAATTTAAAACAAATGTTCTAGAAGGTGTAATATCTCATTGCAAAAAAAAGACATTGTTGACAAATAAAACTTGTAGTTTAGGAAAGGGATGTTCATCTTCAAGCTATAATTGAATAATCAATTAAGTGTTTGGATAATTTCAGAATCATGGAAATAATATTGGTTATTATAAACGTTGTTGGACAGTAATCTTTACAAATCCATAACTCCTCTTACTAGCATTGATAAAAGAAATGAGATTACAATAATCAAAGATTGAATCAAGAAATGGTAGCATCCAAATTTAATTCACTGCAGATCACAATGTTTAGCAGTACAACATGAGACCAAACAATAAATACTGCACCTGAATTTTACTGAGGCTCTCTAATTTCTTTTCAATTCCCTATCCATCTTCTGGGATCTCCAGCCAAAATATCCTGACTAGAATAGTTTAGATGGAATTGCAACTTTAACAAAATCTCTTTCAATGAATTTGGCTAACCACCATCACAACAGTAAAAACATGCTACAAAATCAAATATATATAACTTTTGACATACCCCAAAAAATATTCTTTTGAAAGATTTTACTGGATCGAGCTGTGTTCAACCCAGTGCTGGTGTTCGTAATGGTAATGCTTCTCCAGCGGACTGAAGAGTCCATTTCAAATATCAATCCAGACAAACTGTAGAAGTATCATTGAAAATCAAACTGCACATCGACATGCATAAACCACTTGAGACTAGGGCATCTTTCAAGAAACCCTCCTATCCATTGAGCAAATAAATCATTAATCACTGTTGATCCCAACTTCAGCACAACCACATTTTCCAGTAATGATGACCCTCTTAAGACATGTTGAAGCAGCCCATCTCTCAGATCATAACTCAGAGAGAGATGGTTTAGTTTAGGAAAGCATATTGCTATGGTTTCCAAATCCATTACCTCATCCTCTGATTCAAATACAATATCCCAAAGTCTTAATCTTCTCAACTTAGTAGCTCTTGAGATCATCTGGTAGAACTTTGGCCACATGATGGTGAAGTCACTTACATCCACTACCTCTAAGAGGTCAGTGGTCTCCCCAATATCGAGATAAATTATACTCGCATCATCCATCCTAATGTGTTTAAGGCTCCCCTTGCTTATCAGCTCAAAAAGCTCAACTGTGGAATCCTTCAAATGAAGGCTTTCTAAATTGTCTGCTTCAAGAACAAATTTATCCAAGATTATTTCTTCTACATATAGCTTTTTCAAACTTGGACTAGTCAACTCCATCACTGCTTGAGAATCAGAGCTTTGGATCGCTGTTATTTGCTTCTTTGGGATGGCTGTGTTCATGTATAACCTACATTCAAAAACAGAGATGCCGGCTTGAGAATAGATGAAGTGAATAAACCTTAATATTAGACACTGAAAATAGTTTGCATCAGAAGGATAACTGGATAACTGCAACATCTAAAAATTCCAGTGAATTCTGCGTAAATCAAAAGGATGGCAGATGGTAATAAAGTCACTTCACTATTATCTCCAAGTTGAAAAGCCATGGAGTTTCCACATATAAAAAATGTGTAATTGCTATTACTTTGTAACTTTCCACTGCCCAGTCCTTTGTATCAATGGGCTTGAAATTGACAGTTCTATTCTCAACCATTATGAACTGTGCAAAATTGCAAATGGATAAAGGTATTCTTGCAGCAACTTCATATTTTTAATATTCAATTTTAGTAAGGATTTCAACTCATCTATTCATTTACAATCTTACTGCATTCAGCTGCAATATTGGATTCATTGCAGAAAGAAATTCCCAAGGGCTAATATTCAGTTATCTCTCACTATGCGATAAGTTCTTGCCCCATAGGCTACAGACACGAGACATTTAGTTACTTCAAAGATAAACTGCTTGCATTTTAAGATCCCTTTCAATTATCATTTTGTAAGAAATATGATGTCCTATTTAATATTGAGTAATCAATTATGTTGACTTTCCTATTTTAATCTACTTCTTGTAATTTAAGATCCATTTAGATTGTAATATGATTATCTTGCATTGTTTTTCAAAGTTGAATGGTTTTTACCTATTGTCCTTTTTGCAGTTTAGCATGTATTCTCTTTCAAATGAACAGTGTTTAATGTACCATTTACCTATTAATTCTCAAGTTTGTTCACTCATTTAAATGGTGATAAAAATCCTCTTGTGCTTGCCTGAGTTGTTCATTAGTGTTGAGGGCTGGCTGAAGTTCTTGTACATGTAGCTTCAATTTTTATTTAGAATGGATAGCTTTGCTGCTAACATGTTTCTATATAGGCTATATTTCTAATTTCCTTCCATATTGTTTGACCAGATCAGTTCAAAATGGGAAAGAGAAGCAAATGGCAGCATATCATGGATATTGAGGTGCAAAATCTCAAAGACAAAATAATATTTTCTAGTAAAGACTTGGTTTGAACGGAAATAGATCGAAAGAACAATAGTATTGATCGAGTTGCCTTAATCTCGTTAAAACGAGTTTTCGATTTCATCAAAGGAGAGGAAGAGAATCCCATTGCTCCATGTAAGTTCATACGGAAAACAAACAAAGAACCAAAACAAAGAGCTACCGATGCATTGCGATATGAAATGTGAGTATTTCAAAAATGCGTTGTTTAGATCCTTTGAAACAACATTTATCTTTCTTTGTATTTATCTTGTGTGATGGAGAACCAGCTGGTTCCTATAGTCCTCAAAAGTAGTATTATGGGCACTCATGACGAAGGCAACTCAAAACCAGGGACTCAAAACCAGGCTCAAAACAAGTGTGCACGTGATCAGGGACTTTATTACACAACCAATATTGTCATAAGAAATGTGGAGAGATTGCAAGGTTGTACCAACTTATCTGAAGCTGGGAATATATATTTGAACTTCATATTTTATCTATATAGTTAAAATTTAATTGTCCAAAATGGTCTTCTAGCAGATTTTGTTTTCATCTATCGTTGTCTTCATGGTTTGTTTTATTTGTCTTGTTCATTTGAGATAAGTTCAAGTTGGAATTGTTGACAATAACTTTGATATTGAAGAGAATAGAGCATAATTCATTGCTTTAATTATTGTTGTCATTAATACAGTCGGTTTTCAACTGTTAAATAACCCACTTGCTATTTTCTAAAATTTTGCACGAATCTAGAAGATATCAGAACAATTGTATTGTACAAAGATTAGTTTTATGGTGAGGTCACGTTTGTGCAAATAGGCTTGAAAACACATTGTAAACAAACTGGATTGTCAAGTCTGAAATACCTTTTGGAAATAAAAACATTAAAGAACGTTGAACGTTAATATCAGAACCTAAACCTAAATAATCACTACCACCGCAGCAAGCAAAGGTACTCAAGGTAGTCTATTACCTAGGACACATTATGGTGCAACCAACTTC
>CM076569.1:617932811-618025912 GCA_034641835.2 Pinus albicaulis
ACATACATTCAGGTTTCGAATAGGAACAGGAACAGGAGGCGATGTTTCTCCTGTTTTGAATAGGAACAGGGGAGCGGGATGGTGTGACGAGGAGTGGGAGGACACTCAAAAAAATGAAAAAGAGAGAACTCTTCTCTGACAGAGATCTGGGGTTTCCATATTACCTTAATCGTGATCGTGTTTCTGACAGCCCTCCCGCTCCTCGATAAAATAATGCTCGCCCTCCTCGATTGGGTTTCTGACAGCAAGAGATGGATGTTAGAGGCGGGAGGAATTTTGTGCCGGAACCAGAAGGTGCCGGAGGTTTTTCGGACTGATGATGGAAACCGAGCAATTCCTCCGCCCAGTTAGACTACTCCTAAAAATAATAATAATAAAATTTTGATTTTAAATTTGGAAAGTTTTGGAAAATATTAAGCATTATAAAATAAGTGGATAATTGGTTTAATGATTGTAAGAATTATATTTTTATATTTGTGTAAAGATAATACAATGTATATTGTAATTTCTTTTAGTAATTGTTAATTTATTATTTATGATTGTATAAAATTTAGAAAATATTATTAATTTTTTTAATGAAATTTCTTAAATAAAAAATATATTTTTAAAATATTAAATACAAGAAAATGATAATCAAATCAAATTATATTTTAATTTAAATTAATAATTTTTAAAAAGGTGTATTTTTTATTTAATAATATCATTTTCAACCAATCAACAAGCACATTTACTTGTGCAAAAATAGTTGATAAACTAAGTTAATGCATGGTGCATTTTTCTACAACCTAAGCTAATATTTGAAGCATGGTTTCATGGAAAACTAAGTTAACCAACAAAGTTTGATGGCAATCTAGGATATTGAGCATGGAAAATAGGGATGCTCTTATTAGTCCCTGTCGTAGGCATGGGAATATAGTAATCGAAATGTTTGTCTAGCATTGATTTCATGTCTCAATTAACCTAAATTTTTTAGCCCCGAAACTGTTACAGCATATGAAATTCGTGTATTACTTTTTGAGCACCAATAAAATCATCACAGTTATTTGTGGCTTATTGGCCTCTTCCCGAGGCTGGGGAGGCTATAACCAAATATAGCTCATATATTTCGTCATATACTTCATCTGTATTTTGTAAAGGTAAATTAATGCTAGCATTAGTTTATGGATATTAAATGCTACAATTGACAGGTTGGATACCATATGTACTCTGAATTAAGTTTCCTGCCATACCCATAGTTAACATGTGCATGTTGTGGTGTTTGTTGGGATTTAACCCACCTTTATTTCCACTCATCGCTGCCTCCACCCACCTATCACTACCCTGTGTCTTGTGGTTTGCTTGAAATTGCCCATACTTGTTGTTGTTGCCCTCGCCCACTACTAACCCATGATTAAGAGCTATCATCCCCCAAGCCCAACAAGAAAACAAGAAAAGAACCTGGAAAGAAAATTTCTACACTGATCCATCCGATCTAACCCCATGATTAAGAACTCCTCATCCCCCAAGCCCAAGCTCCTCATCCCTTATCCCAGCAAGAAAATAACCTGAAAAGAATGACCTACACTGATCCCTCCGAACTGATCTATTTTGACTGAGAACTTTGATATAAAACTGCATCTCTATCTACTACTAAATCTGTTACTAAAAAGACAGAAACTACTACTTACTAGACTTAATCTGCTTCTGAAACTGGCTCAGTAGCACTTTAAACTTGTGCGTTAACTGGCTCTGGTTCCCTTACTTCCTTCTTTGATAGCAAGCAGTAGCAGTTCGGATTTGATTCATGTTCCCAATTAATGACTGCATCAACGACTGCTTATGGGTAAAGCAATGGTTATGCTATTGACCCTACCATTGGGTAGCTAGTGGTGTTGGATCTAGAGATGGAGGGTATGCAACGTATGGAACTAGGGAAACTGTTATATATGGTGCCTTTGCTGCTTCAACGGCTTAATATATTGATGATGGATTTTACACGTGGAATGGCATGGAATGAGAAGGGGAATTACTACAATAAATGAAGATATGGTTATGATTCAATGTTTTCTGGTAGCCACCATTTAAGAGTCTAGAGGAACCATCAGCAACAGTTTTCCAAAGTAGAAAGGTTTGGCTTTTTGGTAAATTATCAGTTTCTATTTTTATATTAACTCTAAATGCTCACCTCTACATCCATGTTGGGTTAAATTATCAGTTTCTATTTTTATATTAACTCTAAATGCTCACCTATACAACCAGTCGAAATCCTAGCTAGCCCTCTTGAGCCCACTCTTTAAGGTAGGAGAGTTCGCCTCTAAAGCCCGATCCTCGGAGGCAGAAGTGATTAGCCTCGAAGCCCAATTCTTAGAGGCAGAAGGGATAACCCTTGAAGCCGCCTGTGTAGTAGCAAAAATTCGTCTGAAAGCCCCTCTATTGGACCCCTACTTGGGCCTGGAATTGGGTATGCTTATGGGACTATCTGATTAGGTGTTGTAGCTATACCTTTTACTAGCACAACTCCTGAATTTTCATTTTTTTAGTCACGTTTGTCAACCATCCGAAGAAAATACAAAAGATGGTCAAAACCATGGATTGATAAGAACAGGTTTGGTGCATAGTGTGCAAGACATAGGGCCACACTGCTAATGATTACGCCTCTCTAAGGACCACTGTCCAAGACATAGGGCCGCACTGCTAATGATTATGTCTCGCTAAGGACTAGGTTGCTACTCCTAACCCAACCGGTCCACCCACTAGCATTCTAGGCAATGTGGTCATTCAGTATTCTGAGATCTACGGAACCGTTTGGCATCCTCATAGATTTTCCTGAAGCTGCCAAAGTAAACTTTCGCGGATGTCGTGGTACTGAGTGAATTTTTTAGATCATGGGTTCTAGATGCTTGGAAGGTTCCATTTGTAATGGTATGGGTTGAACTCAATAGATTGTGTTCCAACAGCAACAGTATGGTCTCGACTTAAAGCTTGTGGCTTCCACTTTTCCAATTTGACATAGTTACTAAGTGTGGTGCAATCATCTATGCCCCATATAGACATGATGCAATGTTAAGGGCATTGCTCACACTTCTTGCTATGCTATGTTATGTTATGGAGACAAAGATAGAATTTTTAAGGCATGTGGCACTCATGCGAGGCCCACTTGGTCCATGGAGTTGATTTTAATTTTTAACTATTTAATTTCAAGCATTGAAGAAATATGGTTCATGGGGAGACTGTTTGAATTCGTTGAAGAGATATAGTTCACAGGGAGACTATCTGAATTCGCAGCTTGTCTTGTTGCATTGATTGATTTTATTGAGATTCCAAACTTTAAGAAGCATTTGTGTCACTGATGTCTGGATAATCATATGTAATATTAATTTGCAAGGTTTTATTTAATGAGTTTCATTGAGTTAGTGCTACTATGGGTTGGTCAAAATATACTCCCACTAGAGGTTGTGTACCAGTAGTCAACTGTGTCCCTTCTAGTGCAGTGACAAGCTTGTTGAGTTTTCTTCTATATTCCATACCTGAAAGTACATGAAAGTGCATATTATACATCAATTTCATTATCGAATGAAGATCCCGACTGAACGTAGGACTGAAATAATTTTCTCATCCAGCCATTGCATCTTTCTCTATTTTTGGGAAATCCAAGCCTACATGATTATTTGCAGCCGCAATGTTCGGGATTGTCATTCTTTTGGGTTCTATAGTTTCTGAAAAGGAGCTTAAAATTCGTCAAGTATGATTCAAGTCAATGTTTTTTTTTTTTTTAATTTTTTTTTTTCTTGATAGAGAATTTCTAAAGCTTCTAGAACACATTTCAATATTATTTCTCGCCCTTGATTTATCATTTGAATTGATGTAGGAAATGTCTTCTTTAATTTGAATCTTGATTGGCATTTAACGACTTTCCAATTTGGTATATGAATCTTAATCTGACCGTCTTTTGGGATCCGATAGGCAATGTCTATTATGGGGATTTAAAATTCAACCTACTGCTTCACTTGGATGACATGGGAAGCTATCCTTGCATTTATATTTTCAATTATCTTGGCCCTCTCTAGAATTGTTTCTAGTTCAACGTTTTCCTCAAAAACAGCTTCGCAATTGTGTTCCTTCTGTTTTTTCTCTTTAAGTTCAATATGGTAAGTACATCTATTTTTTCTCTTTAAGTTCAATATGGTGAGTACATCCATGCCAGTAATTTTCAAACCTATAGAGTGAAGACTTTGATTTTTCTTAAGAAAAAAAATCAAATGGTATGAGGCCACCAACGTTTGAATCACAATACATGGGTGCCTATAACCATAAATAAAAATAATCACTTAACATAGAGAATGAAATAGGTTGCATTCACTATCATGTTGTCTGCCTTTATAATAAAATCTTCATCTGCCACCATTGTCGAATTCTTCATCTATGTAATTTGAAAACAAGATTTAGCAGATTAGCCTTGGTAATTAACTCATTGTTGATTCATTAAAAAAAGGTATGTGAAAATTTCTGTGATTGGAGCTTCCACTGAAGTTGGGGTGAGTATGTAGGAAACACTATTTAAGTATACGTTATCACATTGGTATTTTCCATTCATAGGTGGACTTCTATTTATGCATATGAAGAGAAGCAGGTGGCCCAATTTTATATATACTGAACTGATCATATTGTTCTCTCCTTTTTTTGTGGTTCCAGCTGTAAGGAAATGGGATTAATAGGAGGCTTTTTAGGCGCATACATATGGAATGTCATAGATTTCATCTTCTCATTATTTATTATTGTTGTTGTTGTCTTAATCTATTCAATTTTTGTTGTTCTTATTTTTATAATGGTTCATGGTTTTCCAATTATCAATACATGTTAGATTTTTCTTTCCTAAAAAAAAACATCAGTTTATTGTTACTCATGATTCAATTTTCCTTAAATCGAATACAAAGCTTATTCTAACTTGAACAAAAATTGTTACAAATACAAAGCTTATTTTAACTTCCTTAAATCGAATACAAAGTTTATTTTAACTTGAACATAAATTGTTACAAATACAAAGCTTCTTTTAAATTGAACATAGATTGTCACAATTTCTTTAAACTTGAAAAATAATCTTCAGTATTTCTTGTCTCTAGTTATTGTTATTGTTTTAATATTGATTTTATAAATTTGAGGCTCAACCTCAGATTCATCAGGTTTTTGGATTGTTTGATGCTGCCTACTTTATACCTTGTCCTTTGTGTAAGTATTCGAAAAATAGACCTATTATAGCATAAATTAATTTTCGAGAGTGGTTAAATATGAAAATTTATTAGATTTGAATTTCTGTGAAGAGAATCACAACAATTCAACATAACCACAACTCAAATTACCGTTTTTCATTGGACGGAGCCCTAATCGATGATGTAGGTTGTGTGTGTATAACTCCGGGTGAGAGTCAAATATTGTTGCATACAATAGTGCTTTTAGGAACCTTTTTGTTGATAAAGGTTTCCTTTGAAAGCATGCAATGAAATCAACATCAGGGAATTTGGAAAAAATTGAAGAAAGTATTAAATCGATTCACAAATCCACTATTTCTAAACTTATTCCACTAGGAGGGAGAATGGTATTGATAAACTGATTCCAGATCCACTATTGTTGCCATTACTAGAAGGGACAGAACCAGGAGGGAGAATGTATTGATAAAATGATTCCCTTGAGTATTAATCCCTCCTTGCATGTATTAAAGGCTAGATCTGATCCGCTCAAACTATTGTTAATTGCATCCAACTGCTTCAGGTTACTCACATCCAATATTTGCATCCACATGTTAGCTCTGCATCCACGAAGTCAATGCCAATTGTTGGATGAAATTCACTGTTGAAACTCCCGCTCGAAGAAATTCATTGCTGGAACTCCCGCTCAAGGCAAGGACTAGTTGCTTGTAGCCATTCTTGTTTTATTTTCATTCAAGTGCTTATAAAAAAATTGCTTGGTTGATTATTCCCACAATGTCGCTTTATGTTGGTGTTATCCACATACCTCTTGTATTTTGTTGGTATCTCTTATATTTTTTTGGTTTTATGCAACAATACTTTAGATATTTGGTAATAGATGGACTCCAATGCTACATGTTATACCTACATGTTAAAGGGATCATTTCTCATATATGTAAAATATTTCATATTGAGTTTTTTTTTTAAATATATTTTTGTTTCCATAATGTTGATTTAAAAAAACCAATAAAATTTTTAAAAATAATTTTTTTATTTGATAATGTTTTTGTGACTTGGGGGCCTTGAAGGCATGATCTAGAGGGATATATTTTGTCAAAATCAATTGGGCATGATTTAGAGGGATCTATTTTGTAAAAAACACTCGGAATTCCAGTCAACTTAGACCACACCATCCTTTAACATGATTTTTTTTTGTGTCTCCTCCAAGATACTACAAGTTTTAAACCTTAACTACCTTATAAAATGAATTTTCCCAAATCAAATCACATTTATAATATTCGACACACTTTAAAATTTATTACTAAAATTGTTTAATAAATTTTTTTTCTCCATTGAATTTAACGACATAATTCCATGATCATTCTTTTTATTAAAATTTTTTAATTTTAAGATAATAATGATAAGAGAAAAAAACATATTTCCGTGATCATATTTTTTTATTAAAATTTGTTAATTTTAGGATAATAATGATAATAGAAACAACACAAAATTTCTCTCTCATAAACATACATAATTTCACCCCCATTTAAACGTAAAATAAAATAAAAATTAAGTAGCCACTTACAATAAATGGTTTTTTCATGGGAATATGCACTTCTTTTTTAGGCTAAACATAGAAACAAACTTAGGGAAAAATGGGTCTCTTGATGGTGCTAGATCTTGCCAACATATAGGGAATATCCTCGATATGAAGACCCAATTAGGCCTCACACCATTTAGTGTAGGAGTACCATCTAGAAATATGGCCCAATAGTCATTTACTTAAATATTTTCCTTGACTCAAATAATTAGCATAAGAGAGTAGCACGCATGTGCTTTTTAATGAGCAAGAGAGTATGCCTTGTAAAATGTTCAATTTTAAATGTATCAAGGTTATTTCGCTACAAGGAACATGAGTAATTCTCTAAAAGAAAAGTAATAGTACTTATCTATTATAGACACACGCAGATCATATGGAAGAATCATTAGTCATCAAGCGAAATAGGTCACATAGATGCAACACTTGTTATAACAATCACAACACATTTCCAACAAGTTAAGCACCAAAGCCATTTATTTAGTACATATGGATGGCAACAGAAACCGCAAACATTTGAATAATAGTTCGAAACATCCACGTCTATGCATGAAAATGTGTTGGCGAAATGACTTCAAGTATTAAGAAAAAGTTTCAAGATACATGAGTACAATGAATACCATTAGCTTGAACAATGCAGCATTAGATCCACTACTTGCTATGTAAAAGAACTATCTCTATCTCTCTAATTCCTTGTGGGAGAAGCCAAGGTGAAAAGTATTTTGCTCGAGTAATGAGGTTTATTTTATAAGTAGAGGCATGATGTTTCATATCCTCATGAATATTTAATTTCTCATATGAATTTTCAACTCCTAATGACCTTTAGATTTTTATACAACTCTTGGAATTCTAGACGACCTTTGAATTTATTTACGAATTTTGGAATTACATATGTCTTTTGGACTTCTCCATGTGGATATTTTCTCAATATATGACTCTTGGACTTCAACATATTTGAATTTAGAATGATTACATAATTACATTATTATTTCCACACCATCATGCGATGATAACATGACAAGTCACTAACTGGAGACTTGGACCCATAATGACTGATCACATGGAATCTCTTGAGAGGTGATAGTGTTTCCACTTAAGTATTAAATCTTGCATGTAGCTTTCATTTTGTTGTTGTGTTTACCATTCAAAGGGTTTCAGATCATATGGAGTATTTATGAACGCTTTGATCATCAAGGTTCCAATTTTCTTCATCTTGTCACTTCATGTTTTCACTATTCTTGAATGTTTCCTTAACTTGCTCCCTTTGAAAAAGTTTTCTTCATGCATCCTTTCCATGCGGTTTTAGAAAAAATGCAACTAATATCACTCATGGAAAGAAAACATTAGCCTAGAAATATCCTATTCTAATATGTTTCATGCAAAATTTCAGATTATGGTTCATCATTGTGCTTGGGAAGGAAAGAGGGAACTTTTGGGAATAGAGTGCACTTTAAAGGGACAAGGGATGAGTTTTGAGGCTTATAGATGTGTTGTGAACTCTACTGGGATTGATGGAGGGTGTAGGACATAGTTTGAAGGATGAAGGAGACCTGATAATTATATTTCATGTGCCATGTACTAAAGTGGGAAAGCATAAGTCACAAGTGGGTGCAAGGCACAATGTGAAGGGTAAAGAGGACTTGATGTTCACTGTTGATGCACCATTCACTCAGTTAAGGGCACACGACATAATGTCAAGGGTCAAGGAAGTTCAATCAAACACTATCAATGCTTTATGCACTCAAATTAGAGAGGGGCTTGTTGGAGGGCACGGTTCGAGAAGAAAAGGAGAGTTTATTGATTTGGAGTGAATTATGCACTTAGGAGGGTGAAATGTGAATTAAAAACAAGGAAATGGGCCTGAATGAACCTTAGGAGTGCACTATGCACTCTCTTAGTCATAGTGGGCCAACTTGTGCAAGCCAAATTCTTTCCAAGTCTGGAAGATAAGACAAGGGGAAAACATAATGAGCTAGGGGAAAAATAAAGTGCAACACATACCAACTCATCAAAAAAACTTAAACAAGATCAAATACTGAGAAATAGACATAAAAAAACCAGTTTACAAGGACTCTCCAAGTACAACAGACAAGTTATGTGTGACTATCACCAAAAGTTTCATTTTACAGCTAATAAGTGTATTATAAATATGGAGTGCACTAAATATTCTCTAATCAATGAGACGAAACTTAGAAAAGAACAAGAACACCTGAAACATGTAAAATGACATGAAACAACACTTGGCAACCAAAGTGACACTTGATACGACAGTTAGGTAGGCTCTAAAATTCAAATGTACCAAAATTTTGTAGGGTGTCATAGTAGTGACAACATGACCCTTAGGATAAGTCATTGTTTTCGTGATTGTGTCATATTTTCATTCTATTTTAGACTACTACACACTTGGAATCTCATGCAAATGTTGGATTTAATTTTCTTAGGAATCATAATCAAGTGGTCCCTTTCAAAAAAATGTTTCTTTCATGATAGTGTCATATTTGGCATTCCAATTTGAAGTGTCACATACTTGGCATATTGTGGAAACATTGTATTATTTTCGCTATAGTTGTAACTACCTCCTCCCACATTTACCCAAGTTCACAAGCCTACTGGGGTAAATATATGATGAAGAGTTACTAGGATATGACTCAAACTTATATCTCATGTTGAGGAGCTAGGATCGACAAACCATAACGTTACCAAATTCCCTCATGTGCTACAAGCCCCCTAGGGATAGCCCACCCTTTGAGGTGCCCAAACCCTGAGTTAAACCTCTTTTTTTCAGTGTCTTGGACTCCCAGACATTAGCACAACACTAGATAAATTCAAATGTAACCATCCAGTCAAATGTATATCCCTGAAAGGGAGATGTAATATTTTTCACCAGGTTCTATGCGTGAGACTACGAGACCTGAGGCACTTTTCCAAGGCTAGTCTTCAGACCATTTCCCATAACTTAATGAAACTTTCCATAACAATGAATTACATAAATAAAAATCCTTCCATAAAAAACATAGACAAGAACTTGACCTATCAAGGCCTAACCAAGATAGACATTTTGTAAAACACATCGTGAACATGTAATCTGTAGGCGATAACTACATATCTAAACATATGGATACAATACTTGTATGAGAACCATCAAGAAGATTTGATTCCCTATAATAATAGCTACGTTATCATCTATTGGTTCATACATTCATTAACCATTTTTTTACTAACAAAAACATGATGAGAGCCATAACTAAAGTCTATAATAAAACCACGTTTATAACTAGCATATATAGCAATAATAATAAGAATTATAGAAATTCCATCAAAGCCACATAATAAAAAGTACATTTTCTCATAAAATACGCGAGGAAAGGAGCTCTTATTTCATATGTAAAATCCAAGCAAGCCAGGGACTTCCACATACCACCTGACCATAGATTGGGCTAAACCAAATCTCTCTTTCAGCCAATCACCATCATTCCATATTCCAAGAATTAATCCCACGATATCATGGAATAAACCAAGTAAAACCAAACTAGGGCTTATAGAGGCAAAATCACCTCAACCCTTAACTAGTGATTCCACCTCACAATCAGAAATCACTAACCATCACTAGATCAGTCTCTACCAAAGCTATCCAGGAATCCAAAGAATTTTTTCCAACCTAACTCCAGGATTAGTAACTCAACCCATTTTTGTTGCATGGCTCCAAAGCATTTATCCAACCAAGGATCCAATAATAGTAATTCAAACCACCAAGGGATCTTGAGAATTTTTCCAACGAAGGCTTCTAGTAACAGTAACTCAACCCAAGTTGTTCTAATTCTTCTAGAGTGTTTTTCCAACAAGGCTCCAAGAACTAATAACTCAACCCACAACCATAAGTAACATGGGAACCAATCAGAAAAACAAAAGGAAAAACAAACAACACCATGGCTATCCAGGAATAGTAGGGCTAGGAAAAACCATTGTCAATCCAAGCAAATGTCCATGCCAATGATAGATCATAACCAAATAGCCACATCCATAAACCATGCATCCCAGAACTAGCAAGTAAAACATACCTGAAACTTGGTAACTGAAACGCAGACAAGTTATATTCATTGATCCCATTGTCCCCTTACACTTTCCTTCTTTCCTTTCCCTTCTTTCTCCAAATTCAATGTGCTTCAATAATGTTCCAAGAAATAAGTGTACAAGAGTGTGTGAGAGAGAGAGAATAGAGAGATCTCCAATCTAAAAGTGCCAAAATTCTAAGAAAAAATCCGTGAAATTATCTTCAAAATCCTTTTTATCATTGAGGCCTCTAATTTATTCATTTTCCTTCATTTTCCCTTCAATTTTCCTCACATGCAAATTTGTGACCTTTCAACTTCCTTTTATCCTATTTTCCATTATTTTCATAAATAAAATGCCAATGAATGTCTCTTTACGTTTGATAATTCCATTGCCAATTTTCTTAGCCTTTAATTAACCACCAATGATCCCCATCACAATGTTTTTCTCCCAACATTCAGCTTGGAATACGTGTCTCATGACCTTCCTCTTGTTTTTCCATTATTAACTTTTTTACATGGATTTTTAACCAAGGTTGTTAAAGAACCCTCCCTCTTGGGGAAAAACCATCCTCAGTGTTCAATGACACTTATAAACCAAATTGAACCACATGGTTCCCATGGAGATTTATAACACAAGTCGATGCAACATTTACATCATATCATAATGCTGAAAACAAAACCAATATATCATGAACACCATACCGCTTATTGGAGCTTTATAACACAAATAGAGGAAACATTTACATACATATACATAGACATAGATATAACCAAAATATATACCAAAATCCATCCTATCAACTAGCAAATAGAGAAGGATATATAGTGCGCATATGATCAACCATCTCCCATGTAGCTTCATTGGGCCCAAAGTTCTTCCATTTCAATTTAACTTTCTCAATTTCTCGATTATAAAGAATGAGCATATTTCGCTGTAAAATGCACACGTTTCAAATAGAATCCTCCTTCTAGTTCGATACTGCAATACAGACCTGTTATTTTTAACCTTCATTTACTATTTCATCTTTGCTAACAAGTTTAGTCCAATCAATACCTTATTCATTGGATCAACCCAGTTGATGGGAGTATTACAACTCCACCAATAAATTTCGTGAAACGGACTTATCCTCAAATATTCGTTATACCCTTTTTTTTAAGCAAACTTCACTAGTGGAAGATACTCTTCCCACTTCCACTGCTGATGCATAACATTAATTCTCAACATATCCTCTAAAATCATGTTTACCCTCTTTGTCTGTCAAATGTTTGTATGCAGATGATAATTTGTACTGAAGGAAAACTATGTACCCAAAGCTAAAAATAACACTTTCTAGAACCTGGAAGAAAACTTAGCATGTCTGTATAACACAATATTCTTTGGAATACCATGCAACCTCACTATCTCCCTGATGAATACCTATGCTACCTCACTTACTGTATGAGTAGATTTCATTAGAATGAAGTGAGCAACATTAGTCAACCTATAAAACAAAACCATTATAGAATCAAGTTGTCTAGACGTCATCGGAAAAACTCTAATGAAGTCCATAGAAATGACCTTTCCTTTCCACTCTGGAATCAAAATTTGATCCAGGGGATCAAAAATATGCTCAAAACTGAAATTTCTCAAAAGTGCTTGAAAATAGTGCCAAAATGTAGTGTTCGTCATCCTGATTCCAACGCTACTTGAACTACCTCAAGCCAACGTCATAAGAGGATTTTATGATGTTCTGAAGTTTTTTCCCAAAAACTAAAAGTTAACCTACAAGGTTGACTGGGCTACTGAATAGGAAAGTCATAAAATTGACGTTAGCAACTGACCGGGCAGGCGCAGGGATAGTGCAAACCAATATGGGAGTGACATGTTGCAGGTTCGTATAGTTGGGTTGGGAGTTTGTGACTAGTTTGTTGGTTGTTGAAGGGGTCCAATCACGAGGTGCCACATGGCCCAATGGGATGGCACCAAAAAGCCCTCTACAATTTGAAAAAAACATTATGGGTGAGTCCACCCGCCTCAACGAGGTTCATTCACTTGACCTACTGCACAATGGACAAATGAATTACCACTATACCACAACTATGTTTCTTAATAGACTATCGTTGTCAGTTTTATTTGAAGTGCATGTTATGGTAGCTTGGGGGGAGGGGTCGGCCTAGACAACTCACTTGAACGACCTAGTCCTAATCATGTTACTTGCTACAATGGAGGAGGCTTATGGACTAACTGATATGAGCATACAAGCAGAGGTAAGTAAACGGGGGTGGGTGGTTAACCTGACCCTCGACCATATTAAACTCATGTGATCCATACCAATGGAATAGAGGGATCATCCAGTACGGGTGGGTAGTTAGCCCAACCCCTGGCCATATGTACCCAAATGACCACTCTTAAAGGTTAGGAAATGGAGGCTTAATCCATAATACACATGCTTAAAATGTGAAAAATTGCACTAATTGCGGGAAAAATCCTGTTGGTCCCAAGCGAAATTTCTGCTCGATGGTCGGGGAAAAGGTGGATTTCGTAGAATAATTATCCATATTTGTCAATTTAGAGGACATATAAGAGAGATTTGTTCCAAGAAGCATATCTTGATCATTTTTTAACCTTTTTGAGCTCAAGAAGGGCTCAAATATGGATTTTTGAGCATTCTCAACAAAATGGACATGTATTTTTTGTCATTTGAGCTATGTAAACTGATTCAATTTCATATTTGAGCATATAATTAAAATTCCCGACATTGGAAGCTGGACCTGGAGACATAGCCCAAGAGGGGTGAAATTCATCATCAAATTTTTGTTTGTATGATGTTTTTCATGGTCTATTTTTGCCTATTTTATTTTTACAAACATAACTAAAAACTCTAATTTTATGTGCTTTTTCAAATTGATCCATTTCCCACAAGACATAAAATTACTTACAATTTTTTTATGAAAGCTTCAAATTTTTAATTTCAAATGAGTATGGTATCATAGCATGGTTGTTTTGAAGGTTTGACTATGTTTGAAAGTGTTCTAGTGATGCTTACATGGTTAAAATTATAAAAGGGAGAATGAGTGATTCAAGAGACAAATCCTCAAATTGGTTTAAGGAGATCGAAAACTCCTCAAACTTCACCAGGCAGGGCACATGGAGAAGGACATGAGATGATGTTTGAGGATGAGAGAGCTTTCAAAAATGATTTTTATGACATATCTAAAATGGTGAAAGTTTTATATAATGAGAGGATAATAAGGTTGCGTGGAGAGAGTTCAAATCAACCAACATGTAATGGTGCTGATGGGAGAAAGCATCCAGCTCCACCTCCTTCTTCACCTCCATCGTCTCCTCCATCCTCCTCTCCTTCTTCATTTCCTTCACATACTCCTCCAAGATCTCCAAAAGGACATGATAAGTATCATTTGTTAAAACTTGATGTCAAGTTTTAATTTCACATGTACAATGGGGAAGTAAATACCGAAAAGTTTGATAATTGGGTTTGCCAAATTAAATTCTATTGCAGGATTCAGAGGATTAAGGATGATGTGACCAATATATAGCTTGATTCTACTCATTTAGAAAGGGTAGCTCTTATCTGGTGGGAGGACATAAGTCAAGAAGAGTTGAAGTAAAGTTGTAAATATCTCTCTTCTTGGAATGATTTTTTAGCTGCATTAAGAAGGAAGTTTTATCCATTATCTTACAAGAAAAAAGAAATTATGGATTGGAAAAATTTTAGGCAAGATAAAGGTCAGTGTGTTCAAATTTACACATGATAATTTATAAGAAGAGCTCTAATCTTGGGTGTAGATTTGGATTCACAAGACACTCTCCTTAAATAAATAGGTGTATTACATAGTTATTTGAGACATACAATTCTTATGTTTAATCCCATCAATATATATCCATTATGTGTTCATTCAACTCATTTAGAAGAAAGATGAAAGAATTTTCTTCAAAATACTAGCAAGAAATCATCGAAATTAGGAGACAAAGGAAAGGGGAAGTTTAAAGTTAAAGGAAAAAAGAGTGGTACAATCAAGAAAGAGGGAGAGAAAATTACATGCAAACATTGTTCAAAATAAGGCCGTGATGAAGACCATTGTTGGAAACTACATCCAGAAACGAGATCAAAGAATTTTAACAACAAGGGGAAACAAAAGACCGCTACAACAACTCAACATGATATAGGATATGATTCAAGTGATGAAACCAAAATCAAAACCATGGGAATGCAAGTTTAAGCTTCTATTGCAAGTAATATTTCCTCTAGTAACCCTATTGAGTTTCAAAATCATAAAGAAAAAATTGAGCTTTTACATATTAGGGTAATTATGAAACATACCAAATTTGATATCTTGTTTGATAGTGGATCCCAGGTTAAACTAATTTCTAAAGCTATTATCAAGAAAATAAACTTAGAAAATAGAGCTCATCCTAAACCTTACCCTTTGGGTTAGGTATGTGAAAATGCTAAATTAGAAGTGACAACAAAATCTAAACTTAAATTCACCATCACTGCAAAATTTATTGATGATGTAGAGCTTGACATTGTACCACTTGACATATGTGGAAATGTTTTGGAGAGTCCATACTTTTATGACCAAAAATCCATATTCTATCATCATGAGAAAAAATATCATTCTTTTAAATATGGAATTGAGTATATTGTTAGAGAATAGTGCAATAATATGAACTTGTCTCTTGTAAGTGCTCGTCAAATGGAAAGGCTTGTAAATGCTAGTAAAAAAATTGTGTTGTTGATGATCAAATAGAAAGATACTGCCAAATCTGAAGATTTCCAAGGATGTGATTAAAAACTCAAGAACTATTTGGTTGAATTTGTTAACACATATGATAAGATGTTTCAGGAACCTGAAGGGTTTCCTCCTAAAAGAGTAATCCAACATGATATTTAGTTGCAACAGGACACACCTCTTCCAAACATTGGCATGTACAAAATGTCAGTTTTGGAGAATGTAGAGAATCCCAAGAATAAAATTCAAGAGTTGCTTGAAGAAGGGGTCATTTGGCCAAGTTCATCTCCTTGTGGGTATCCTTTTGTCTTGGTTCCCAATAATGATGGTACATGGCGCATGTGTGTGGATCTTAGATATTTTAACAAAATAACAGTAAAGAATCATTATCATTGCCCTCATATTTATGATTTGCTGGACAAATCAAAGGATGTTTTCTACTTCACTAAGAAATATTTGAGAAGTGGTTATCATCAGATCAAGATTGGTGAAGGTGATATTTGGAAGACTACTTTCAAGAAAAAACAAGGTTTTTTTGAATGGTTAGTTATGCCATTTAGGCTTTTTAATGCACCTCTAGCATTCATGAGAGATACGAATGTTGTGTTGAGACCATTCCTTCTAATGAGCTACATCATTAGGTGTAACTAGATGGGTTAACTATCACCTTTTTAGCCTTATTAAGTCTCTCTTTCTCACAAATATATTATATTATGGTCCTATGTTTCTAGTGTAGATGGTGATTAAGGCTTTTCATACTTTAAATGCCTAATATAGGTTAAATGCACGATAACCACGAAGATATTGCACTTTTGATGAATATTTTGAAATTAAAGCTAGAATTAGACAACAAGGAAAGATTCTAGGGGGATTTTACACTTCCTTAACTCCCAAAGGAAACCAAGGGATCCTCGAGATTCCCTCCAACAGCTAAAAATCAAAGGCAACCAAGCAAGTGGGAGATCAAGTGCACCAAAGCACCACTTTTATTGTCGTTAAAAAGGACACATCACCTACCTTTTAGGGAGCTGTTGGTAGCTACCCTCTAGGTTAAATAGGGTTGAGAAAGAGATCATGAGGATTCGAACATTGAAGGAAAATAATATACTCTAAGATCTTGTAATAGGTTTTTGAGACTTTTATGATTATGTAATGAGACTATTTTTTGCGATAAGATGGGTATTCAGATTATCCTTCACTAATTTAGTTTCAGAGGGATAGGCTTGTGGTTAGGGCCCAATCCATTGGCCTTAGTCTCTCTCATGTATTCATGCTTATTTTTAGGTCATTTTAGCTAGCTTGATTTACGAGATTTAGCTAGTTTTCCTACATTTCAATTCACCGTTTTTAGTTTTCTTCCATTTTTCTTTTGTTGTAGTTAAGCTTGCATAATGTTGGTAGAATAGATGATAAAATCAGAAATATGTGTCAAGCCTCTCTCTCACATCTCTTTCATTGAAGCTTGAGGAGGACATATTTTCACCATAGGAAGAATTTTCTCTTTAGTTTATGATTTCTTGGAAAAAATAGTTATGTTGTTGTAGTGTCATGAACATGTTTATAATAATAAGTTAGATTTTTGTTTGAATGCTTAAGAAGGTTTGCTTTCCAAATTCAACTCATCTTTTCTATTTTCTTCTTCATAGATTTTCCAATGTTTGTTGGATGAACACGCAGTTTTCTTATAGGCTCAAGTAGCATAGCAAAGGAAGACTTTACCAGAACCCTTAGCTCCATTTCTCACCCATCAAACAACCTTCTTCTCATCAAATTTCCTTCAGCCCTGTTTTTGAGATTTTCACGTTCACATCGTGAGCAACCCTAGAAGTGAAAGACAAGCCTCTCAAGGGGTTTTGAGCTTAGAAAAGGGGTTGGAAACCTTCCATTTATAAAATTACACCTTCAATCCACCTCCCCTATGATTTTTTCCATAATTTTTGGCCTCGTATTTCCCTCGGACTATTTCTTGTACCAATTCAGGACTTCCTGTAGCACTATAGGAAACCTATATCACAACAAGTATCAGAAATAGTGGGCCTCTCCTTAAGCCAAAAAACCATAATCAACCTCATCTAGACTTTCCAAAACCATCAGGACACCTTCAACCTTGCATCCATGGGTTTAAAACCACCTAAGCCACGTTAACGCCTTCTCCTCCTCGCTACAAAACAATGCATTTACAAGCATAATTAGGTGATGATTAGATGCATGAGTAAAAGCATGATAGTTAAAGCATGAAGTTGAAAAAGTAAGTTTAGCCATTTGGCCCAACAACATGTCAGTAGATTAGACTTCTCTCTAATTTCAATTCATCCATTTACTTCATGAAGATACCTAGTTTTCTTCTATTTCATGCCATAGTTTAAATCGAATATTTATTTCCTTGAAGAACATATAAATGCATTTTCTTGCTTCAGAACAGTCATTTGATGGTTAATAGAGTAATTTTTTTGAGTCACTTTTAGTTCTAGGTCAAAATCGGAAGTATGACAAACTTCACTCAGAAGCCCTAGAAATAGCACCCTTTTGTAGGACTCAGAAGAGCATGACATGAGTGGAATGCACCTGCTATGTATATAGCACTCTCACATCCAAGTTTGTACGAACCTTAGGTTGATAAAGTAAAGCAGAGTAGCCTCTAGGAGTTGCATCATTATTGGTGCAATACCAGGGCTCACCACCTTGATGATTTTTTCATAGTCTATGTAGATGGTATTATGATTTTTAGTAAGACTCGTGAAGAGGATGCCAAGAATGTGAACCAATTTTTAGATGTCTTAAAGAACGAGAAATTGTATTTGAATATGTATAAGTGTTAATTTTTGGAAAACATGTTTTTTGCAATCGATTCATATTGTTGGAGGGGTTGAATTGAAGATTCATCACTCAAAGGTTGAAGTCATTGTGAATTAGCCTAAGCCCAATAATGTAACAATGGTTAGGAGATTTTTGGGACCAACCCAATATTGGAGAAAGTTTATTGCTAATTTACCATCTATTGCAACTCCACTACATTCTTTGAGAAGTGTGAAATAGGTGTTTCAATGGGGAGGCAAGTAGTTTAAAACCTTAAATACATTAAAAGAGAATATCAATATAACACCAGTTCTTGCACCTCCCTATCTTAAGAGCCATTTCAGATTCAGACCAATGTAAGTGATTATGACACGGGAGTAGTTTTTATGCAACATGGTAATAATATTTTTTTATCATTATGAAACCTTTACGAGTGTAATAATTTACTATGAAACTTATGATAAAGAGTTGCATTCTTTAGTACAAAGCATGAAGTAATGGAAGAATTATTTGATTGGTAAGTAAATGAGTATTCATAATAATCATAAACCTTTGAAATATTTACAATCGCAAACCAAGCTACAACAAGATAGAAATTTCAAATGGATGGAAATTCTACATCAATTTCATTTGGTAATCAGGTACAAGAAAGGTATATAAAAGAAAGTTTCCGATATGTTTTCAAGGCCTATTGTTAATGCATCTATCATATTAACCATAATTTAATCATGCATGAAATTTATATTGAACAATATTTTCAAGATGATTATTTTAAAGATGTTTATGCAACATTGATTCAAGGAAATCATGTTGAAGAGTTGGATTATCATGTTCATAAAAAGTTGTTGTATGATCTTCACAAGTTATGTGTTCCACAGGTTGAAAAAGTAAATGTCATAATGGAAGCCCACGCTTCTATTATTTTTTTCCACTTTTGTGTAGGTAAAATAATTGAACAAATTCAGAGGTATTCTTATTGGCATCGCATGAATGAAATTGTTTCAAGATATATAAGAGGATGTTCCATGTGTGCTACTAGCAAGCCTAGAAATGGGAATTTGTGTTTGTACACTCAAATTCCTTTTCTTTCTCATTATTATGAAAGTATTTATATGGATTTTGGAGGAGGAATACCAATGTCAAAGAAGGCCATTATTATCTTTTAGTTTTTGTGTATCGTTTCAGCAAAATGTGCGTGTTGATGCCATCTATGAAACATGTCACAGTTGAATAGGCTGAAAAGATGTTCCTAAAAAATGTATGGGTTTATTTTGGGTTTCCCATTTCTATTATTTCTTATCAAGATTCTCGATTTGTCGGGAAAATTTCGTTAAGTTTATCGGAACTCATGGAAACCAAGTTGAAGAAGAGCACAACATTTAATCTACAAACGAATTTCTAGTCAGAAGTGCTAAACATAAAAATAGTACATCTCCTTTATGGATACTATAGCAAGAATTATAAGCTTTGGGATGAGCACTTACATTACATCCAACATTCCTACAATAGAGTTGAACATTCTTCGACTGAGACATCTCCATTTGAAGCATGTTTTGGATATTTACCAAAATCTCCCTTAGATTTTATCTTTGGGAAATATGTTGCAATGGATGGACACAATGATATAGAAAAATCCAAGCACTTCTTTGAAAATATTTGGTTGGTGCATAAGATGGTACAGGAACATGTGGAGAAGAGTCAAACCCAATATAATGGGGGACATGAAAAGCATTGTCTTGATCACAAAATCTAGGTGGGAGATCAAGTTTAGCTATATATCAGCATGGAAAGACTTCAATATGAAGGTAAAAATCTCAAGCCAATCATATACAGTCCTTTAAAAATCTTGGAGAATATTGGTAATAATTATTTTTGATTATATTTTCCACCATACATGCAAATTTATGTTGTTGTGAATGTGGAAAACTTGAGATTATTTGAGTCTCGTGTGATTGAAGATCAAGGAGAGAATGCTTGGATTCCACCCATAAAATATTTTTATCCCGAATACTTAGAACAATTGCAGCATGATACTATTCTTGACAAGAGAATAAGGACTTCATGCAAAGGAAACAAAAGGTATCTTCATGTGGGCCTCAAAGGAAACAATCTAAGTAAATTATGGTGGATTGCGATTGGGAAAGTGAGGTAGTTTTACCCTCATTTAGTTGTTGAATAAAAATATACTTTTCATGGACTAAAAGCTTCTAGTGGGGAGGAACGATCCATTGGATAAAAGATATGCTCAAAATTCAAAGTGCTTAAAATTTTCCAAAACCAGTGCGAAAACGCAGTGTTTGTCGTCCTAATTCCAATGTCACTTGAATCACCTCAATTCGACATTGTAATAAGAAGATATGATTTTATAAAGTTTTTTCCCAACAACTAAAAGTTAACTTATAGAGTTGACTAGGCTGCTAACTGGGTAGGATGTATATCTGATGTCAGCAGCTAAATGGGAAAGCATAGGGATAATATGAACCAATTTGGGAGTGACATGTGGCAGGGTCATACAACTGGGTTGGCAGTTTTTGATTGGTTGATTGGTTGTTGAAGTGGTCCAATCATGAGGTGCCACGTGAACCTATGGAATTTTCAAAAAAAATTATAGGGTATTTGATCAGCCTCGGCAGGTTTCGACACCTCAACCTACTACAAAACAGACCATCGACTTACTACCATGCCATGACTATGATTCTTAACAAACTATGATTACTAATTTTATTTGAAGTGTATGTGATGATAGTTTGGGGGGGGGGGGGAGGGTGGTGCGAGCTATCGAGCCTACCCGATTAGCCTTAGACATGGTCATGTTACTTGTCACATACTTGGTGCAAAGACTACAAATAAGGGGGCCAGTAGATAGGCCCTGACCCCCAATCCTGTTTGTAATTTTTATGACCATACCAATGGAGCTAATCGAGCAAGGGAGGGTGGTTAACCTGACCCCCAACCATATTAAATTCATATGAACGATACTAGTGAAACAGAGGTCTAGTCAGTAGTGTAGGAAATTAGCCCACCCCTTGACTATATGCACCTAGAAAACTCCTTTAAGGGCTAGAAAATAGCGGCTTAAGGCCTAATAGGTGTGCTTAAACATGCGATAAATTGCACCAATTACGACAAGAATTCTGCTGATACCAGGAATTTTTTTTTTCTCGATGGTCAACAAAAAGGTGTATTTCATAGAAAAATTAGCCGGTTTTGTCAATTTCTAGGACAAGTAATAGAGCTTGTTCTAGGAAGCATATGTTTCTCATTTTTTAACCTTTTTGAGCTCAAGAAGAGCCTAGATATGGGATTTTGAGATTTTTGAACATAATGACAGTGTTATTTTTGCAATCTGAGATATGTAAATTGATGTAATTTCAAATTTAAGTATATGATCAAAAGGTCCAACAATGGAAGTTGGACCTAGAGACATAGCCCAGGAGGGGTGAACTCCATCATCAAATTATTGTTTCTGTGATGTTGGTCATGGTCTATTTTTCTTTGTTTTATTTCTAAAAACTTAACTAAAAACACTAAGTTTATGTGATTTTCCAAATTGATCCATTACCCACAAGACATAAACTTGCACACCTTTTATGATGCCTTCAAGTTTTTAATTTCATATCAGAATTGGCTATCGTAAACCACCTAGATGCTTACTCTCTACCTTTATTTGTTGAAAATACAAAAATCTAGCCAAATACTCCTCCATCTCTTTCTTCATATTTAGCCACCAGTAGAACTTCTTCACCATTTTCAATGTCTTATGGTATCTCGAGTGACTTGAATACAACTTAACATTATATTGTTGAAAGATAAGCTTCTTGAGCTCACTATTGTATGACACATAGATCCTGTCCCTAAATTTGAACAAACCATCTCTTATGATATGCTAATCTACAACCTGTTTACCTATACTGTAATAAGCCCAGTTAATCCATGTAATAAAGCTAACAATGGGAAAAATAAGACCAAGGTAATGGGATACATATTCAAAGCTGAATGTTGGAAAAAAAAATAGTAATGGGGATCACCGGAGATTAATTAATGGCTATGGAAGTTTTACAATGCATTGGAAAATGAAAAGAGACATTTATTGGAATTTTATTTTTGAAATAAATTAAAATAGGAGAAAATAGAGATGAAAGGTCACATATTTGCATGTGAGGAAAATTGAAAGAAAAATAGAGGAAAATGAAGAAAATAGAGGCCTAAATGATAAAAAGGATTTTGATGATTAGTTCAGGGCTTTTGTTAGTTTCATCTTAGATCTCTCTTCTATTCTTTCACTCACACACACACTCTTGAACAATTAGAGAAATATTGTATCATTCATGGAGCACATTGGATTTGGAAAAAGAAGGCAAAGGAAAGCAAGAAAGTGCAAGGGGATAATGGGATAAGTAGTTACAAATGGATCAATTTTTAGGTACAAAGTTTCATGTATGATTTAATTTCAAGTTTTGGCATGGATAGTGTATGAAGGTGGTTACTTGGTTATGATCTGTCATTGGCATGGAGGATTTCCTTCTTTGAAAATGTTTTTTCCTAGACTTTCCATTTCCTGGATAGGCATGGTGTTCAAGGTCTTCCCATTTATTTCCTGATTGGTTCTCATGCTACTTATGATTGTGGATTGAGATATCAATTCCTAGATCCTTAGTTGGAAAAACGCTCTAGAATCCATGGAACAACTCGGGTTGAGTTACTAGTCCTAGAAGCCTAAGTTGGAAAAACACTTTGAAGCCCTAGGTGGGTTGACTTACCTGTCCTCACGCTTTGGTTGGAAAAACACTCTAGACCCCTGCAAAAGTTGTGATTTGAGGTAATAGTCCTGGAGATGAATAGGAAAAAAACGCTCTAGAGCCCTAAAAGCTTGTGTAGATACCAATCTATTCATGTTAGTGATGTCTGACCGTGAGGCAGAATCACTAGTTGAGGGTTGAGGTGGTTTGGACTCTCAAAGACCTAGTTTTATTTTTCTTATTTTATTGCATGAGATACAACATTCGTGATTATAATATGGTGTGGGGATGATTTTTTGAAATAGATATTTGGTTCAACCCAATCTATGGTCAGGTGGTATGTGGAAGTCCCTGACTTGGTTCGATTTTACATATGTTAATAAGAGTTATTTCCTCTTGTATTCTATGAGTAAATTTACTTGTTATGATATGAATTTTAAAATTGTTCCATCATTGTTATTATTCTAATTATATGTTTGTTATACGTATAGTTTCATGACATATTCTAACCATGGCTCTTATCAAGTTTTTATTGGTAAATTATTGGCTATTGAATGACTAATCTAATAAATGTTATGGTAGATATTATGAGAGGGAATTATACCTTCTTGATGATTCTTGGATAAGTATCAGACCCCTATGTTTAGATATGAATTTATGACCTGTAGAGTACTATGTACAAAAAGTGTTTGTATAAATGTGTAATTTGGACCTCCAACTTTCTGGGGTCATAACTTTGGTATACGATATCTGTTTGAATACAATAAAATCCGATTTTGATACTTCCATGAGATGTTCAAAAACAAACTAGTAAATTTGTCTCACACTTTTACTCTCTCTTTGTTTTCCTTGAAAATATCGCTTAGGATCTCAAAACGACCTTGGAAGTTTAGGACCCAAAAAACTGCCAAAAATAGAAATTTGTATTAAATTTATGGAAACAAAAATGCAAATAATAGTGTTCGGTAAAGTTAGGATGATAACAATGTGATCATGTGCCATTGGGCATTTGAATTTAGTTTTTCACATTTGGATAGAATTTTCCATAAACGCATCCTGGAAATCATATCTTGCATAGTAACTCCCATCTCATGTTTAACCTGAAAAGGCTTTGTGAGTTTTATATAAAAATTAATTATAACAAAACTGTAATTATATTAGGTTGTATTAGGCAAAAGGCATGATCAAAGATCATGCCCATTCACCAAAGGACACACCAAGGCTATATTTAAGCCAGGGAACCTCTTATTTTGTAACCCATTGTATATATATATATATATGGAATTCCAGTTGCTCTAAGCTAAATGCTTCATCTGGTATCATAACGCACATTAGACATTCCTATAATTTGGTTCTACTACTGCTCGTCTTTGTGCCTCACCATCATTTATCTATTTTTTCTATGACATATCAATCACCATCCCATCCTCACCCATCTTCTGGATCATTTTCCATTATTCAACTGCATTAGGTGGACCGTCCCTTACTATTTTTCCATCCACCATCCAAACTGTCTCCACATCCCTGTAGACTACCATCCAGGTCACGCTCCACTATTCCGTCATCCCTGCCTCCATTCAAAATGTCCCTTATCTTCCTTGACTTCTACCTCCCTCGCCACCATGAATGATATTTCCGAGTCTATGAATACTACTGACTACTCTGGTCAATCTGCCTAACCCTGACCCACGACTTTCATGTTGTTTAATTACAGGCACGAGTTTTTTCTTTTAAAAGGCATTAAGGTATAGTTAAATTCAAATTGAAATAAATTATATATATATTAGATTCAAAGGAAGGAAGGAAGGTTAAAATAGTGGAAAAATATACACCCCCACAAACTAGTTCAATTGCATCAACGACAATGGCTGATTTAAAAAAAAATGGTTGATATTGAGAATAGGATTACTATCCATTTTGATGATTTTAACCAACAAGTATTCAATCTCGAGAGTAAGGTTATCAGACATTCTGATGATATCAAGAAACTTTAGGATACGACAAATCAGATAGAAATATAGCTCGGGGTAATAATATCAAGTCAAAAAGGGATCATAATCCGACAATGTCAATAATGAAAACTATTGGTGTTAGGATGAGTATTATACCTAAACAAATATTCTAGAACGATGAAGGTAATCTACATCAAAATTCACCAGATTCAACAAATTCTGCAGATCCTCATGAAAAAATGAGTTTCCAAAAACATCATCTCTGAACCATCAAGAAAATAGTAACACGACTTTTCAAAATAAGTAGCTCTCAAATCCATTCACCAATAAATACCATTTTTTCACTCCACCATTAGCAACATATCAATGAAGAGAAAAAATTGAGCTACCCAAGTTCAACAGTAACGAAAAATTTAGTATTGCGTAGCTCAATAAAGTTGAAGAATATTTCAAGATTTACGATATTGACAATGATGACGAAAATATTAGGCACGCTTCCATGAAAATGGAAGGAAAAGCATATAATTGGTATATGTGGTGGAAAAGGACGACACTCGCTATCAGTTGCAAAAAAATCAAGGATGCATTCTTTAAAAGGTTCCAAGGTGTCAAGGAAGAAGAATTATTTTCAACACTAATTAGATTGTGACAAAAAGGAGATGTGGATGAATACACTCGAGAATTGGAGACCTTAGCAAAATGAGTACTTGTATTATTAGAATCTCATCTAATCCAATTTTACATCTTTATTATTGAAACCCATATATGAGTAGAGCTTGAGCTTCATGACATGACACTGATAGAAGTAGCAAGATGAAAAGAAAAAGCCGTTGAAAAGAAATTTGAAAATATACTGTGATCAAAGACAATAAAAGTATATTCGAGACGAATATTTCCACAGTATGTTAATACAGATAATACAAAAAATATCCCACCACATCTTTGTGAAGGAGAAAAATCTAATGTGGAAATACAAAGGATGAAAGAGGGTGAGTGAAAATTTTGTGGCAAAACGTGGGACCCTAAGCATAGGTTTTCTCAAGGAAAAGAGACAAAGAACTGTTGGGAAGTGAAAGAGGTATGAAATTATTGTGTATTTACTCATTCTTTACCATAAATATACTCCTTTTTGCCTTGGAAAGGTAATTTATCATAGGAATTACAATAGAATTGGAAAGGTTTATGATTACTACGAAAAGATGACTAAAAGCTAATTTTTGATTGACAAACAGGAATTCAGAGAGGTGAGCAGCTGTATCAAAGGCGGGGTTGAAAAAAATATAACTGCTGCTCCAAGAACGTTGAATCATATCCAGCCAAAGGCAAGGAGATCTGAACGAATAGCCCAGAAAGGACAGGGAACAACTCGGCCTCAGTCAACGCAAACAGAAAGATGAATAAACACAAAGGAGCGAATCCCTCAGAATCTTTCGATCCTGAGGGATCGTTGTTCAAACTTATCTTGTTCCTTGATTGGTTCGTCAATATTTGATATATAAAGCCACGTCCTTTAGTGAAAAGGGGACAGATTGTTGTAAAAGTTAGGAATTGGTCGAAAGACTTTACATTTTCTTTGTTCTATTAACTCTCTGTTTTGAGAGAAACCTTTCTGTAAAAATTTATGTTGGTTTAATATAAAGCACATGTTTTATCTACCTTCAGCAGTACTGAATTAGCCCAGCAGTATTTCACTGGCGCTAAGGGCCCCGCTCTGGTGGAATAACTTCGCTGTTTGTATTTTAATCTTTGCTCATTGTCATGTGGAGTGCGCTTAATGTTTGTTTTGATTACAGAATTGGTTTATTGTTGATCGGATAAAATACAAAGTCATTGCTGTTTCATTTCTTTACAAGAAGTATAATTTGCAGTTTGATTATCTTACTGTTACTATAAAGATTCGCTGACTTGTATCTGATTTGAATTGTTGTTCCTTTAGTTTATAATATGTTATAATTGATCGTTGCGTGGTGAGAAGCTATCGATAGGATTGAAGCATTGAAATATAGTGTCTTGAATATGTTAGAATTGTAATTGCTGTTCATTTCACATTGTTGTTCCATTTCTGTTCATTACTTATTCATAGTCTTTGATTAGCAAATAGATGAGTTGTAGTTACATGCTGTTGTTCCTTTTCAACTTGCGTTTCTTTTAAGTTGCTTTCAGTGAATCTGATTTCGTTTCAATTTCTTTAAGATCTCCAACTGTAGAGGATAGATTCTTTTTCTTCCAAGTCCCCAGATTGGTCATCTTGCATCGATTTCTAAGGGAAACTGTTACTGCTACTGCATCCTTGATCGATGTTCTGCAATATTGAAGCAGTTTAATCTTTCCATTCATGTCATGGTAATTAGGTTTCTTTTCAAGCATTGGTTACTTTTGTTCTTGTTATTTTGTAATACATCTTCACCGCATTGCTCTTAGAAAATTGCAGCCTCAGATAGAGTACACTCTTGAAATAAAAAGACGCTCCCGGATTGATGATTAATGTAGGCTAATTAGGTGTTCAAAATATACCTTTTTATGACCCAAAATTTTGGCACCGTTGCTGGGGAGAGTGTATGCCATTTTAAAGGAGTAATGCACAGCTGATTTTCTTCTGCTTGCAGAGAATTGGGTATTAAAAACAGAACGTAAGAACCTGCGCACTAGGAAAGAAACACATTTGCTCGCAACCCGCTTCACAACAGAAGTAGGTAAGCTTCTTGATTTAGGTAGGAATGAAGGTTTGTTTCTTTGAATGAATAAATAAACTAAGAGAAACAAAATTCCTCCTAAAACTGAAGAACCTTAGGGACCGGTGACCCTTGGGCACACAAACTTTATTGAAGAAATCCTTAAAAGAACTGAATCTTAGCCATCAGTAGGATTTAAAAGAACTACTTCTAGACAACCTACTAGTTCCCTTCAGGCTACAGGGTCACCATCTGAAGCCTTTGCGGAGATACACAGTCAAACAGAGGGAATTGAGCAAGATTCCCAAGAAATTGAGAATCCTTGCATAAGTTTCCTTCAAGAAGGGAACGCTACAAATCTCCAAGAAGGAGAAGGGGAAAAAGGAGAAATAAAAAACTTGAAATATCCTATTGAAACTGCCCAAACAATAAGCAGCCCAGATAAGGGAAGTGTTGTTCAACTTATTCAGAACCAAGGTCCTGAATCACCTCAAACAGTAGGTTGACAGGAAATACTTATTATCCTAGACAAAGGGAGTGCTGTCAAAGCCATTCCTGCCCCTGCTCGTCGACCTAAAAATTCCTTGGTAATCCCAGAGGGATATTGGCATATCTTCGATCAAATGGCCCAAAACCAAAATCAGAATCAGCAGCAGACCTCTACGCTGCAATATTGTATAGTGGATACTGCAGTCAATGCACCCATGAAAGCTATACCTCTTCAACATATTCCCGCATTTCATGGCTTAACTTCAGAGGACCCAGATGCGTTTTTATTTGAGTTTGATGTGCTGTGCAGAGGATACGATTACACCACCGATTCCCATAAACTAAAACTATTCACTTCTACACTAAAAGGGGCAGACCTACGATGGTTTATGGGATTAGGTGGGGGTGTTATAACTGATTGGGATCATATGAAGGCTACATTTTTAAAGAAATATCAAGATTATTGCAGGTCTCGGGAATTAAAAGATGAGATATTCCAAATGACGGCAAAACCAAATGAGACCCTGGAAGAGTATGTGGAACGGTTTCAATATAATCTTCAGATATCCCGTTATGCATCTTTACCCTTACCTGATAATGTTTTGAAAACCACATTAATAAGGGGAATGAAAGATCAATGGGTTGAAACATTGAATATTATGGGAAAAGGTGATATATATCAGGAAAGTTATCCTAACATCATTGATTTGTGTATCAGGAGTTCGAGGGGCAATACAAGGTTGAAATCAGCAGAATGTGATATAATCACAAGGGAAAATAAGACCTCTAATGAAGGTGTGAATCGTGCAGAGATTGGAAATATTCTAGAAGACTTTAAGACAGACATACTTGGGACTTTAAAAACACAGTTCAATATTAGGCAAGCCAAACAAAAACAAGCAGAAGAAGAACAGAACTTGGCAATATTCTGTCCCAGATGTAGAAAGAAGCACAACCACAAAGAATGTCAATTGGATGTGATTAAAGTCTGCGCCATTTGCACGAAAGATCACCCTAAGGAAGGATGTCCTTCGCTTCCTGGCCTAAAAGAAATTTATAATGAGGCAGAAGAGGAATCTGAAGTGGTATGTTTTCTTAATCAGTGTCGACAATGGCAGCCATGACCATCAGGTGTGCCAAATGATCCATTTTCTTTTCAACCTCCTCAATATAATGCTCAACAATACAGTGGGATGTGGCAGAATCAACCATCTTTCCCTAATTGGTCACAACATCCATTTCCTCCCACATCTTGGCCAAATCAAACAAATCAGAATAACGGGCCTAGCTTTCCTTTCTACCCACTTTTCTGGCCTACAAAATGGTCCCCCTCTACCTCCCAGAATCAGGCCTGGCAGTCAAAGTAGAAAAAACCAACAAATCAGCCTGCTGGATCAATTCCTCTCTCTCAACCTACACTTCCAGCTTCGTATACAAACCCCCAGACCAATTTAAGACCACAACTCCCAGCCCAACCCAACCCAAACCCAAAGAATATGCCAATTCAATCCGTCCAAATAATGGAACCCCCAGAAGTAGAAACTGAACTAAGGGAGTGTAATGATCTTCAATTAAGGTCTGGGCGCATAGTTGAAACAGAGAGAAACAATGATTTCCACACTGAAGATCTGTTACTTGTAGAACAAACAGTACAAAGTGAGAAGGAAGTCCAGCAACAAAATCAACAACAAGTGATAACTTCCTCTCCACCATTCCCAGAACGATTAATTATACCTCGTCCATTAGAACAACCTAATTTTGATCTTCTGGGAGAATTAAAAAATTAGTGTATAAAAATCCCTCTCCTCCAAGCTATTCAAGATATTCCTATATATGTAAAAATATTAAGGAATTATGCATAAAGAAGCCAAAGAGGAGAACAACAACCAGTCCTACTGTCCAAATAGTCGGTACCTTATCTGACTTATTATCAGGAATGGAAACACCCATAAAATATGAAGACCCAGGAAATCCTATAGTGACAATGCAGATCAATGGCCAATCATTTCCAAATGCCTTAGTTGACTTGGGGGCAACAATTAACATTTTAACAACCACCACCTGTCAAAAACTTGGAATTACATCATTGGAACCAACAAAAACCTTGTTGGAATTGGCTGACCGATTAGTAGTCAAACCAGAAGGTATACTACAAGATGTAATGGTAGATTCTTTAGATTCCTGGGAATACCCTATTGACTTCCTGGTTATCAATCCAAATAATCGACTAGATGGACATCCGTTAATTCTAGGTAGACCTTGGCTGGCAACTGTCGATGCTTATATTGGATGCCGACAAGGCAACATGACAATTACAAAGGGAAATTATGTCAAGAATCTAGCCCTATATTCCCCAGCCTAGCCAAGCCTATCAATAATCAAAACAAGAAAACCACCTGCATCATATCTTATGAAGAATATAAGATCAAATCTAACCATAGAAAATGCTCTTGATTTTAAAGATCAAATAGAGGATGATATCATTAATAATTTTATTAATAAGTCACAAACCAGATCTCATTTGCAATGTCACATGATCAAAGCAGCATTCGATAATAAAGAAGAAGAAGATCCTTTCAAAGATATTCCTGATCAAACAATACCTACTACTTCTGTGAGCAATAGTAAGGTTGTAGAAATTGAGTTGGGAAAAACTTTAAATATTAATAAAAATCTCACTGCTGAACAAGAAGAGAAATTGGTCCAATTATTATGAAAATACAAAGCAGCCTTTGCATGGGATTACCCTGATATGAAAGGAATTGATCCTCAATTATGTACTCACCACATTTATATTGAAAAAGATCCAAGACCCATTCGCTAACCTCAAAGGAGACTAAACCCTCACCTTAAAGATATTGTGAAAGCCGAATTACAAAAACTATTGGATGTTACTTTCATCTACCCAATATCTGATAGCAAGTGGGTCTCCCCATTAGTGGTAGTACCAAAAAAGAACGAGAAGTGGAGGATATGTGTAGATTACCATGAACTTAATAAGGCAACACAGAAAGACCACTTTCCCCTTCCTTTCATTGACTAGGTATTAGACACATTGGCAGGGAAGAAATTCTTCTCTTTCCTCGATGGCTTCAGTGGGTACAACCAAATCCAGATTGCCCCTGAAGATCAGGACAAAACTACTTTTACCTGTCCATGGGGGACATTTGCCTACCGAGTCCTACCTTTTGGACTATGCAATGCTCCTGCTACATTCCAAAGGGAAATTCTCAGCATTTTTTCAGACTTAATAAATGAAGGCCTCGAAGTATATATGGATGATTTCACACCCTATGGGGATGACTTTGAGCCTAGATTGGAAAACTTAGAAAAATTATTGCAAAGATGTATTGACACTAGGATTTGCTTAAGCAATGAAAAGTGTCTTATGATGATGACTGAAGAAGTTATCTTAGGGAATTATATTTCAGTAGATGGAATTCAAGTAGACCCGGCTAAAATTCAAATACTCTTGTTAATTCCTACACCTACTACACAAACAGAGGTACGTAGCTTTCTTGGATTTTCTGGTTACTATAGAGGATTTATAGAACATTATTCTCGAATATTTGCACCTTTATATGCACTGACTGGAAATGTTGATTTCACTTGGACATATAAATGTGACAATGCCTTTAATGATCTGAAGAAGCTTGTTTCAAAAGCCCCAGTGCTGAGGGCCCAAATTGGAATTTGTCGTTCCAAATTTCATCTGATGCCTCAGACACAGCAATTGGAGCAGTACTTGGACAAGAGGAAGACAAGAAGCCATATGCAATCTACTATATTAGCAAAAATCTATCCCCTACTGAATTAAATTATACTGTGACTGAGAAAGAATTTTTAGCTATAGTTCATGCTATAAACAAATTTAGGCATTACATAACTGGGTATCCTGTAGTACTATATATTGATCACTCTGCCATTAAATTTTTGGCAAATAAACCTGTTACAAACAGAAGAGTGACAAGATGGTTGATTTTACTGCAGGAATTCGACATCACAATCAGAGATCGACCTGGGAAAGAGAACCCTGTAGCTGAATTTTTGTCGAGAATTCCAAAGCCAACAGATATAGAAGCAGTTGAAGACCACTTTCCAGATGAACATCTCTTCGCTGTTACTATCAGAATACCATGGAATGCTGATTTAACGAACTATTTGGCAATAGGTAAATTACCTAAACATCTATCCCTTAATGATCGTAAGCAAATAATACACCATAGTACCCGCTTCTCCTGGATTGGAGGCCACCTATTTCATATAGGTGCAGATATGCAACTAAGGAGATGCGTTAGGGAGGATGAGGTATTTGAAATCTTGAAAGCATGCCACGATGGACAGTGTGGCAGACATTTTGCATATCGTAGAACTGCCCATAAAGTTTTATGAATAGGCTATTATTGGCCTACTATCTCTAAATATGCTAAAAAATTTGTGCAGGCCTGTGATAGCTGCCAAAGGGCAGGTCGCCCTGGGCAGTCTGATGAAATGCCTCTGAACCCTCAACTAGTGATTAAATCGTTTGAACGTTGGGCTCTTGACTTTGTTGGTCCTATTAGCCCCCCATCAAACCAAAAAACATATATCCTAGTTGCAACTGAGTATGTCACCAAATGGGTTGAGGCAGAAGCTCTTTCAAAAGCTACAGAGGACTTTGTAATACAATTTCTTTTCCAAATATTTGTGCGCTATTGCCTCCCAAGAGACATAATCACAGATGGAGGACCACAGTTTGTAGGTAACAAATTAGCTGAAACATTGCAAAACTACCACGTTCAGCACAATATTACGACTCCATATCACCCACAGGCCAATGGCCAAGTAGAGAGGATGAACAAAGTAATCGAATCTATATTAACAAAAACAGTTGCTTCTCATAGACGAGATTGGGCCTACAAATTGCCAGAAGCATTGTGGGCATATCGAACAACGTGGAGACCTACCATGGGATATTCACCATACCAGTTGGTATTCAGAAAGGAACCCATCTTTCCTATAGAATTCGAAATTCAAACATTACGAATAGCTCAAAAGGTGGGTCTAAATTTAAATGAAGCCTAGGCTAAAAGACTGCAGCAAATTAATGAGCTAGATGAAATTAGGGTCTCTGCTCTTCAGCACACAACATTAATTCAACAATGGAGAGCCAAATGGCATGACACCTATATCAAAGAAAATATCTTCCATGAAGGAGACTGGGCACTCCTATATGATTCCAGGATTTCCCAGGAAAACTCCAGACATGATGGCTTGGACCCTATGAAATACAAAAAGTGCATGATAATGTCACTATTACATTAATTACCATTGATGGATTTGGACATTCCTTTAAGGTAAATGGTCATCGAGTACGATTGTATCATAAAAGGCTTACCCGAGAATCATTTTACCAATAGTTACAGGAAGATTCTACCATGGAAATTCTCGCTAAAGGGGAAAACTCCTCCTCGTCATCAGTTTGATAAATCATATTCTTTTTTAATTTTTGTACATAAAGAAATTTTTTTCCATTTTTTTATTGTTGTTTTATGGAATTTTTTTTTTTAAACATTCTATTAATATTACCGCTTTATTTCTTCATCGGTTGTTTCATGAAATTCGGTTTCTTCAAAAAAAAGTAAAAAGAGAAAAAAATTCTGTTTATTTTGTTTGTTTTTCTATTCCTTTCTAAAGGAACAACACCGTTGTTGTTCCTTTCGAAAGGAACAACAATTTCGTAGAGTATTTTTGCTGTTCCTTTTGAAAGGAACAACAGTTTCGCAGAGCATTTTTGTTGTTCCTTCCCAAAGGAACAACACTTCCGCACAGTATTTTTTTCTGTTCTTTTTGAAAGGAACAACAGTTTCGCAGAGCGCTTTTGCTGTTCCTTCCCAAAGGAACAACAATTCCGTAGAGTATTTTTTGCTGTTCCTTTTGGAAGGAACAACAGTTCCGCAGATTGTTTTTTTGTTGTTCTTTTTAAAGGAACAACACTTTTTTGAGGATTTTTTTTTTGTTTTAAGACAAAATTTTGAATTTCTGATTACTTTTCTGAAGGAAAATATATCATTTATATACAATCATACAAATTAAAGCTTACTGTAATCAACAAATCAAAAGAAATCGTCATTTTTTTAAGAAAATTGTCTAGTAATGATAAGAAAAAAAGGAAAAAGGGCATGATCAATAACATAACTTTGCTATTTTTACCATTGAATTAATATGATCGATTATTTTTATCATTATTGGTTCTTTTCCATATGCTATAACTTTCTTTGATGTCTATCTATGGAATAGGACTAAGGGCATAATGTTTTTTTCTATTGAGATGTTCAGACTTCTTCCACCATCCCTACTCTTAAGGAGTGTTGAGCCATCCCTTATGAATAACTGAGGAAAAGTTCTGTGTGAAAAAGAAAAGAAGAAAAAATATTTACATATTCTTAATAATTATTTTTCAGATGGAGGATAGGGGGTCTCACCAAGAGCTAGCCTACCGTGATCATAGGGAAGGCAGTGAAGTGGCATTCCCATTATGGCCACCAAACCAGGGAAATGGTCCAATAGACAATTGAAAAAATAAAGAAGTCCTTGGAACAGGAGGTCTCATCACGAGTCGGCCTGCCCACCTTTCACTTCTTCCCGGGGAACGACATTGTGGTTTATATGGTCACCAAGCCAGCACAATGGCCTTCGTCATGATATTCAATAAAAAAAGGGGCACTTCCTCAGTATACATAAAGGACAATGGTTCCATGGGTAAGCAAGCAACAATGTCAAGGTTATGGACACCTGTGGGCAGTAGAGCTCTACTGATGGTATTGGAGTCACATTTATACACATCAATAGTTATATTTAACCCTTTTCCTATATCTTTATTTAAATGTCAAATGAAATATCAATCACTTAACTTTCCCTCCAAACCTATTATACATGAAAATCATTACAAATCGATCATATTAGTTCAAAATGGTAAATAACACAATTGTATTTATGTTTATTTTATGTTGTCCCTTATCCTTGCATTTGAATCATTACAGAACGATTTTCTATTTTTTAACGATTCATCACATGCATTGATTTCAGTAATTGCTGTAATTTGATTGAATGTATCATAATTACGCCTGATTTTTACTGTTGTACTACTGCTGAGCCACACCTTCTCCTCTCAATTGATGGTCAAGGGCGACCTTTCATTCATTCGGGGGGTGCAGATGTCTGCATACAAAACAAACTCCAAGATTCCTGTATACAGATTAAAATCCCTACATTTTAGGAAATAAGAAATTTTCAACGAACTGTGCTGTGTTGTTCCATTTTGATTATTGTGTGTTGAAAAATTAACAAAACACAGAAATGGGAGGACGGCCAATTCACAGTGAACCGCAAGAATTGATCGTCTCTAATGTTGCACGAGCAATTTTATAAAGACTGGGGTAGATTACATATTTCTTGAGAATGCAGCAACCCCATGAAGCTGTGACCACTAAATTTTTATTGAACTTGCATGAAGGATCCTCCATGGTCAGAGGGAGGCAGATAGCTGTATCCGATGAGATAATTTCAGAAGTGTCAGGAATTCCCGCGCAAGGGACTATTTGGACTCAGAAGAAGTGTAGGATTCGTGAAGCCATGAAAATTTTTCAAGATGATGGACAGGCGTTATTTATCAAAGGTAAAGGAGTCCAGCCAGTGTTATTATGAGAACCATGGACAGAGTTGGCCAAGATTGTGCAGGCTTACATAATGTGCAACGGAAGAAAGGATGTGGTAAGACCTCGCCACCTTAAGCTACTAGCTGTATTAAAACAGAAATGCACCATTAATTTTCCTGCATTTTTAAATTCTTTGTTGCTTGATACTACTCGTGGTATAAGAAAAATCCAACATGCAGATACCGTGGTCAACCATCATTGTCTAATTCGTTTAATAGTGAGTCATAGCCTCGCCCAGCAACAGACCACCTGGGAAGAACTAATATTTTCCATTGACGAAGGGTTAGCTCTACCCGCTCCAAAATGGAAGAGGATGGCCAGCTCAATTGCTGAGCCTTCTACTCATAGACAGTCCCTCCGGTTGAAACAAAATAGAAGGATGGTGGAAGAACTTCCGGGTAGTAGTAGCCAGCCCTTGGAAATGTACAGCTCAAAGGAGGAGCAACCTCCATAATTGGAGGGAGTAAGCCCTTGTACTGATGAGGAAATAAGTCGCCAAACCGATAATGAAAAAAAATCCAGTACAGAGGAAGGAGATAATAAGGAAGAAGGAATCGAAGGAGATTATGAAGAAGAAGAAGTTGAGGGAGAAATCCAGTATTCAGATGAAGAGGAAGGAAGTTATCACACATGTGAGGAGGTTGAGGACAATCATAGCAATAATCAGGATGAAACAGAGCTGACCGAAAATGTTATCATAAGTCCTTTACAGGAAGACCAATTGGCCCATATTTTGACCAATATGAGTGATTATGCATGGCCTCATAGCCCCTTGGATCTCAATATTGATAATAATCAACTACCAGAATATTCTTCTATTGATAAAGAAACAGCTGGAGAAAAACTGAATGAAACAGCAAACCCTAGCGAAGCTAGGGTTGCTTCTCTTGAGGGATGTGAGCAGGAGAAAGAAAACACTGAAGCTGGAAGCCCCCAAGAGACTGCAGAGTTAACTAAGAATATGATTCCAGGAGAATTGAGCCAAGGGCATATGAATATAGAAGAGGAGCCCCAAGGAGAAGAACAAGAAGAGAATTTTACTAAAGGCACCGCTGATATGGGCCAAAATTCTATTGGGAAAATAGGGTCGGATAAAGGAACGACTATTCCATTAAGAAAGAAGAGGAAAACAACTGAGATTGAGAAGCTTCGCAGAGAATGAATAAAGCTTCACAAACTAGTAGAATAGCTCAGGAAAACCATTAGGGTTCTGAGAATGAAACACATGCCCAAGCGAACCCCTAAGAGAAAAAGCATTGCTATCAAAAGAAGCTCGAAAAAGAGAAGAGTGATCGCTGATAGGAACCCCAAAGTTATAGAAGAAACCATACCTGAGCCTAATTATGAGGATGCGGAGTAACAAAAAACTATTCCAATAGAAGCTGTTCCAGAGGAACCGGTTTTCAGTGAAAATATGAAATCTAGCAGTCAACACACTTTCAGTGAGCCTACACTGGTTAGACTTCAAGAAGAATTGACACAGGCCCAAATAGAAAGGCAGAGACTGGAGGAAGATACTTTCCCAAGAAAAGTATATCAGGAATTGCAGCAACAAATGAGAACTATTCATGAAGTAGAATCTGAAGCTCATGAAAAACAACAGAAAGCAGAGGTAAAGGCTGATAAGGTAATGAACCAACTAACACTAGCCTACACTCAAATGGACACTCTCTGCTCCTTGTATACTGATGTCTTAGCCTGTAGATGCCCTGCCAAAAACTATGCTTTGTTTTTACTAGAAAGATATTTACAACTAAAGATCAAGGCAGTTAGGGCAAGGAAATCCATAGAGCTAAAACCAATAGATGACTTGATATCATGCTGCAAACTTTATGGGATCAAACTACAGCGCCTGTTATGTGAATTTTACTTGCATAACCTAATACTTGAAAATGACTGTGAATCAAACCCTAGCCCTTTTATTGGAGATGTTCAATTTCAGACATTCATTTCCTTTGCTGTAAATCAATTAAAATGGCTTAAATCTTATAACACCTTTCAAATGTAGGAAAATGGATTAGATCTATGGGTTAGAAGTGAACCTTAGAACCCACTTCAATTTTGGGCTAGAAAAAAAGGTTTGATGACAAATGAAGGTGTTACCCAAACTCTGGGGCCTATCCACAAATCAAACATTTTGAATGGAATAGATTATTTTTCATCCATTAGGAACCAAGCTTATATAGCAGCCAAGGTCCGATGGAGAACCTTGAATTAGAATGTGCAAAATAGGGAACCATTTAATTATAGAAACTTTGGGCTAGCTGCAGACCGTTTCATTTCCTATAGCCATCTTGTTTTCAAAGAAGGACCATATTGGTTAGGATGTAGGTTCCATAGCCCTATTGCTTGGTACCCTGCTTCGGACTACAAAGATATTTACGAACTTCCTGAAGGACAGACAAAACATGTTTTTGAGGAATTAGCTGCACTACATGGTTTTAGGCCTATGGATGACAAAACTTATTCAACTTATTCTTTGACTGCTCTCCATGTAAACTATAGTTTTCATGAGGGCATGAAAAATATTAAGCAGGGGGGTGTGTTGGGTAGTGAAAGAGGTATGAAATTATTGTGTATTTACTCATTCTTTACCATAAATATACTCCTATTTGCCTTGGAAAGGTAATTTATCATAGGAATTACAATCGAATTGGAAAGGTTTATGATTAATACGAAAAGATGACTAAAAGCTACTTTTTGATTGACAAATGGGAATTCGGAGAGGTGAGTAGCTGTATCAAAGGCGGGGTTGAAAAAAGTCTAATTGCTGCTCCAACATTGTTGAATCATTTCCAACCAAAGGAAAGGAGGTCTGAACGAATAGCCCATAAAGGACAGGGAACATCTCGGCCTCAATCAACGCAAAAAAAAAGATGACTAAACACAGAGGAGCGAATCCCTCAGGATCTTTCGATCCTGAGGGATCATTGTTCAAACTTATCTTGTTCCTTGATTGGTCCATCGAGATTTGATATATAAAGCCACGTCCTTTAGTGACAAGGGGATGGATTGTTGTAAAATTTAGGAATTGGTTGAAAGACTTTACATTTTCTCTGTTCTATTAACTCTCTGTTTTGAGAGAAACCTTTCTGTAAAAATTTATGTTGGTTTAATACAAAGCACACGTTTTATCTACCTTCTGCAGTACTGAATTAGCCCAGCAGTATTTCACTGGCGCTAAGGGCCCGGCTCTGGTGGAATAACTTCGCTGTTTGTATTTTAATCTTTGTTGATTGTCGTGTGGAGTGCGCTTAATGTTTGTTTTGATTACAGAATTGGTTTATTGTTGATCGGATCAAATACAGAGTCATTGCTATTTCATTTCTTCACAAGAAGCATAATTCGCAGTTCGATTATCTTGTTGTTACTATAAAGCTTCGATGACTTGTATATGATTTGAATTGTTGTTCCTTTAGTTTATAATATGTTATAATTGATCGTTGCGTGGTGAGAAGCTGTCGATAGGATTGAAGAATAGAAATATAGTGTCTTGAATATGTTAGAATTGTAATTGCTGTTCATTTCACATTGCTGTTCCATTTCTGTTCATTACTTATTCATAGTTTTTGATTAGAAAATAGATGAGTTGTAGTTACATGCTGTTGTTCCTTTTCAACTTGCGTTTCTTTTAAGTTGATTTTAGTGAATCTTCTTTCGTTTCAATTGCTTTAATATCTCCAACTATAGAGAATAGATGCTTTTGCTTCCAAGTCCCCAAATTGGTCATCTTGCATCGATTTCTAAGGGAAAGAGTTACTGCTACTGCATCCCTGATCGATGTTCTACAAGATTGAAGTAGTTTAATCTTTCCATTCATGTCACGGTATATAGGTTTTTTTTCAAGCATTGGTTACTTTTGTTCTTGTTATTTTGTACTACATCTTCACCGCATTTCTCTTAGACAATTGCAGCCTCAGACACAGTACACTCTTGAAATAAAAAGACGCTCCTGGATTGATGATTAATGTAGGCTAATTAGGTGTTCAAGAGATACCTTTTTATGACCCAACAAGAACCCATATAATTTTGAAGAAACTAATGATTCTAACAATGATGAATCACACATAGAAGGGATCGAAGATACCCCAGAGTTATCTCTAGAAATATATGAAGAAAGCATTCTACAAGTGTCATTATCAGCTATGATAGGTATATCGCAAGTCCAGACTTTAAAATTAAAAGGACATATCAAGAAGAAAAACGTAATGGTTCTCATTGACACCAACATAGCCCACAATTTTTTAGACTCAACCATGGCTAAGATACTCAATATATTCATATTTCCCATGCCCAACATTAAGATAATGGTAGATGATAGTAAGGAGATTGAACAGTAGGGAAATGTCAGAAGTTAAAATTGTAGATTCAAGACTTTAATTTGGAATCTCCATTATACACTGTACCACTAAGAGGAGTAGATGTGGTCTTAGGTATCCAATGGATACAAAACCTAGGAACTTACTTTTCCAACCATCAAAAGTAGTTTAAAACCTTTAAATGAGAAGGGCAGAGTTTCTAGTTATATGAATTCCAAGAACCAAAAAATAAAATTGTGGCGCCATCCCAAATGATGAAAATAATTCGAAAAGGAACGCCAACCTATGTAGTACAATGCCACCAATTAGAAATGTTATATGTTATTTTCAAAAGTGATAAGTGAAGAGTCACCAAAAGTACAAGGGATAATTCAGAAGCATGAAAAATTATTCCAAGGTCTTCCCATGAAAATTTCTCCTAATAGATAAATTGAGCATACAATAGAAGTCAAAGAAGGATCAGACCCCTTCAACATCAAACCATATCAATATCTACATGATCGAAAGACTGAAATTGAGAGATTAATCCAAGACCTTTTAAAATGTGGGATCATCTTAAAATGTAAGAGTCTGTATGTTGCTCCAGTTATATAGGTAAGGAAGAAGGATGGCTAGTTTAGGCTATGAATTGATTATAGAGGATTAGAGAAGGTAACCATTAAAAAAAAATTCCCAATTCCCTTTATTGATGAAATGCTAGATGAACTACATGGCGCAAGATACTGATCAAAATTGGACTTAAGGTCAGGCTATTACCAAATCAGAACCAGGTTGGAAGACATACTAAAAACTGTTTTCCGAACACACAAAGGTCACTATGAATTTAAAGTAATTCCCTTCGGGTTGACCAATGCACCGACAACATTCCAAGCTACTATGAAAGTTTTATTCCATTTGTATCTTAGGAAGTTTTTATTAGTGTTCTCTGATGATATTTTAATTTACAGTAAAACTTGGAAGGAGCACCTACAACATTTGGATAAAGTTATTACACTACTGGAAGAGCATCTGTTCTATGCCAAGAAATCAAAATTAACCTTTGGGAAGGAAGAAGTAGAATATCTCAGACACATAATATCCCATGAAGGAGTAAAAGCGAACCCTAATAAAATCAAGGTTATAAAGGAATGGAAAACCCCAGTTAATATTTCCAATCTGAGAGGGTTCTTAGGATTGAATGGATATTACAAATGATTTATTAAAAAATATGCACACATAACTACACCTCTAACAAATATTTTAAAGAAGAATTCATTTCAATGGAATAAGGAAGCAGAAAGGTGTTTTGAAGAATTGAAGAAAGCTACGTCTAATGTCCCGGTATTGGCAACTCCAAATTTTTATAAACCAATTATCATTGACTGTGATGCTTTTGGGTTCAGTATAGGTGCAATTTTAATGCAAGAGGGGCATCCAATATCTTTTGAAAGTAGGAAGCTAAATAAACAAGAATGTATTAAATCCACATACAACAAGGAAACTCTTGTTATTATGCACGCACTAGCCAAGGGGAGACATTATCTTTTGGGAAGTAAGTTCTCCATTCGAACACGCCATAATAGTCTCCAGAACCTCCTCCAACATAAAACACTTTCTGAAGAACAACAAAAAATGATTGAAAAATTTGTCTCCTTTGACACGAAGATATTACATAAAAGGGGAAAAGGAAATGTAGTAGCAGATTATCAGTATAAGAAGTATGAGGAACCAAAATTACTTGCAATCTTGGTTGTTGTTCCAGAATGGCTTAGTGAGATTCGAAGTGAGTATGCCAAGGATCCAGAAATAACTGCTATAATCAATAACCTCCCAGACAACTCAAACTTGAATGGAAGAATGACACTCTATGGTACAAGGGAATAATCTATCTGAATTCAAACTCCAAGTTTAAATACAAGATTCTCAAGGAGTCACATGATTCACTATCATTTGGAAATGTAAGATACTTTAAAACTTACTACAATGCATGTCAATCGTTATTTTGGAAGGGGATGAGTCATGATATTCAGAAATATGTAGCATAATGTGACAAACGTCAAAGAAATAAATTTAAAATATTACGACAACTTGAGTACTTCACCGCTTAAACATTCTAAACTAGAAATGGGGAGAAATATCAATGGAATTTATTGAGGGGTTACGTATATCCGATGGCAAGGATAATATCTTTGTAGTAGTCGACATAGTCATTGAATATGCTCACTTTATTCCGATAAAGAAATCAGACTCAACAAAACAAATTTCCGAGATATTTTGCAGAAATATTAATAAATTACATTGGTTTCTTAAAGTCATTGTGAGCGATAGAGATGCCAAATTAAAGAGTAATTTCTGGAAGAAAATTTTCAACCATATAAGAACATACCTAAATATGAGTTCCTCTTACGACCCTCAAAAAAATGGACAAATATAGGCTGTCAATAAATGTTTGGAAGGCTACCTACATTGTTACGCTATAGAACATCAAAATATGTGGGTTCAGTGGTTACATCTCGTTGAATGGTGGTATAATTCTACTTACCATATGTTAGAAAAAAGGACTCCATTCCAATATCTGTATGGGTATGAATCTCTGAAATGGAAGGATCTAGCTACCATCCAAACAAATCTACCAGATATTAAAAACCACCTAGAAGAAACCCAAAATATCGTACAGACTGTAAAAGAAAATTTGATGTCAAGCCGTATTTGGGTCCTCTGAGATATCAGAAGAATCTTACAATAGTTAATAAATTATATCATTGGTTGAGCTCAAATAAAGAGGTGGTCGAGTTTTTTGCAATATTTTCGGACTGTCCGTAGGTGAAAGCTTAGTGTAAGCATCCAACTGATTTGCTACAGCGTATTCCAATTCCAGAATGGAAATGGAAGGTTGTTTCCATGGAATTCATTACAATTTTTCTGAGGACATCAAGACAGCATGATTCCATCATGATTGTGGTTCACAGGTTGAGAAAGGTAGCTCATTTCACTGTAGTGAAGTCTAAAAAATCAGCTAGTGAGGTAGCTCATATCTTCATTAGGGGGACAATGAGGTTGCATGGTGTTCCTAGGAAGAACATATCAGACAAATATGTAAGTTCACTTCTAGGTTTTGGAAGGAGTTGTTTGTAAGCTTGGAGAGAAAGTTGGATTATAGTACATGTTGAGGAAATGTTTAGGATGTATTGCATGCATCAATAGAGGAAGTGGGAGGAGTGTCTTCCAATGGTAGAGTTTTATTATAATAATGGGTAGGAGTCCTTGAGGATGAGTCCATTTTAGGCTCTTTATGGGTAAAGTTATAATACTCCTACCAACTAGAGTGATCCAGTGAAAAGGGTACTGATTGGACCAAATATGTTAGATGATATGGCACAAGATATGTATGTTATTAGAATAAATTCGAAGACAACACAAGACAAATAAAAGAGTTTGTTGGAAATGTGTTTTCATTAATGGAAAAGGAAATCGTTAGTGGAAAATATATGGTTAAAATTATCTGGAGCCAATTTTGGAGCATGATATCATCTCAAATATAGGTGTAAGACCACCCATATGGATAGAGCTCTGAAGGAGCTTTCCATTGGTATATGGACATCCTAAAAAGGCCTCCTAGAACAAAATATATATCTCATCAAATCATGATGATGCCAAGGTCTCCGTAGCACGGTTAAAGGTGGTTGGTGAGCCTTTGGCACGTAGAGAAAGTTGGCATAAATTCCAAACTCAGTGGAAAGTTTGGTAGAGCCCTAAAGTGAGTGCATCGGGCAGACATGGCATCAGCAGAGACCACATTAAAAGCTGGCTCGATAGGTTTACCTTGGAGGGTTCACCCCAACAGAATTATTTTAGTGCCCAAGTCTAAGCGATTGGGAATCAGAGGACTGGGATGATGTCATCTCAGCAGGTGTACCTTGGTGGTTTCAAATAGTGTGCAAGTTGTAAGAGTCAAGAAGGAATAGAGTGGGGGGATCCCATTTCGCTATGATATCCTGAAAATGAATCCTGGAATGGATAACAAAGAGGAAGAATAGGAGAAATCTAAACCTAGTAGAAGTGGTTTCCCAGATAGTTTATAGCATAGATCAATGATGAAGAGCTACTCTCATGGAACCCCTCCCAAAACCACAATCATCTCAAGAGTGGTGTGAGAACCAGATTTTAGAAACTGGTGGTTTTTTATTATAAAGGAGTTTGGTCATAAATCAAGGCCTCGGAGCACCCTTTCTCTCTCCTATGAGAGGACAGATGGAAAATTTTGATTGGCCCAAATGAATTTAAAGGATGACATCGACATGGACACGTGGTAATTCAACATTTTTGGGCACCAGGATGGCCCTTTTTATGGATGAAACATTTCACCACTAATAGGTCGACACGTGGCTGATGGGATGTCATCCTAGAGATATGACCATAATAGTTAATAAAAATGCGCAAAACAAATGCACCCGGTTGCAGGACGTTGGGAAATGATGCAAGTGAACATAGCGACAACCAATGAAAAAGGTTTCAGTCGAACGCCACAGGAAAACTCATCCCATAAGCATTATCCCAGTGGAATTTTTAAAAGAATTTAGTAGAGGCACTAGGAAGTAGGTCTTCAGCCACGATTGCACATCGCGAACCAATCAGGAGAATAATTTGGTGGTCCCCACAGGACACGTCAACCCAAAAGTATGACCGTCGCAGGTTCACAAGGACGCATAACTCAATACACCAATGAAGAAAGAGACATATGCATGAACGAGTTGGTAGACGTGACTTGTGAATTGATGTCAATGGTAATGGAAATTTTCAAGATATTTGATTCAAGATAGCGAGGATAATGATGCACAAAGAAATTATATGAAACTTGTTGTCACAACATAGTTAGCCATCCTAGAGCTTCATTGAAATTTGTGATGAATTAAATGAAAATATGGTGTGTTGTAGTTTTCTCCTTTAGTCCCATGAGCCTTAAAGAGTAAAAAAGGAGATCCATTCTATGAGTACATGCACATATCATTGGAGGAGCTTTTTGAGCATGCATGATGACTAAGATCTAATTATTAGTATGAAAAATACTTAGGTGTTGATTCTCAGATTTAATTCAGTTGTAGTAGCCGAGAAGTAGTACAGAATAGAAAGATAACATTGTCCATGCATATTTTGACTGATAATTAATTCTCAGTATGGGAGAAACACAGAGGTGCCTATTTTTATGTTTAATGCAGTCGTAATGGTCAACAAATTTGATGTAATAATGGCATGGAGATCCATTATGAGTATGCTCTTGGGCAGAATGATATTGACTACAGAGAAAACATCAATCATTTTGTAACAATGAAACAAAACCAAGGATTGAAATGGATAAATGTGGGGTGAATGTAGAATTGACGTGAGCTGAAGTGTGCAACACTGTGAGTGTGCAATTTTGTATTATAGGTATTGTGAAGTAGAGGGTAGTGACCAGATCTAGTTGAGCAGCAAGGGGCATGGTTCAAACAATAAATACGGTGTTGAAGGAAAGGATTTTGTAATGCATTAGACTAGATCTATATCTCTTTGTAAATGTATTAGTATCTTTTTTAAATTTTAAAATTGTACAAAAAGTAGAACAGTGGCAAAATAAAGTAGTGGATTTTGCATTCATAAGAGGTTGGTGGATCTTGGAAAGTTGTAGCTTGATATATAAAATGGGTTGGGGCCTCATGTGAGTAGTTTATCCCAAAAAAAGTTATGTAATTAAGTGGCTACATAATTTACATCATAATAACAAAAATATTGGTGGTTTTCCCCCTTTGCATTTCCACGTAAACTACCTGTCTTAATATTTGTGTTTGTTTTTCAGTTGATGTGTGTGACTATATTATCTTGCTTTTCATGTTTATTGTAGTATGAAAACTCTCTCAAATAACTGGAATTGGTGAAAAGAATTAAAGGTTTGAAATTAAATTTTTAAGACCCCCACTATTACTGAGCCCCCCCCTCCCACCCCCAGTAATTCCTTATTCCAAAAAAGTTATGCAGATCAACAGAGAAAATTAAAGGAGTTTTAGGTTGGGGAGCATTTGTATTTGTGAATCAAGCCCAAGAGAATTTCCTTGAGGATTGGATCATGTGACAAGTTGTCACCTCAATATTGCGGGCCTTTTGAAATCCTTGAGAGGATTGGACCAATGGCCTACATGCTTGCACTATCACCAACAGTGAAATTCCATGATGTTTTCCATATTTCATTACTTAAGGGATATGTATAGGATGTTGATCATGTGACTAATTGGTCTATATTGCAGGTGGAACCAAAGTGTGAATTCGAGCTAGAACCTTAGTGCATTTTTCCACGGAAACAACAAATGCTCCATAACTGAGCAATAGGGAAATTTAAAGTGCAGTGGAAGAAATTTAGGATCAATGAAGCTACATGGGAGATGGATGATCAGATGCAGATCTCATATCCTTCCTTATTTGTTGGTTGATCAAATGTGTTTGGATTATGTGTTTTAGTTTATATTTCTATATGCATATGCATATTGTAAATACTGTAATGCATTGTGTTACAAAGTTCTAATAAGTAATATGTTGAAAATATTGCATCGACCTGTGTTATAAAGCTTGAATAATAAGTATGGTGTTCATCATTTCAACAGTTTTGTATGATATAAATGTTTCATTGAGTTGTGTTATAAAGCTCCATGGGCAACATGTTCTATTGGTTAAAAGCATCATTGAACACTGAGGACGGTGTCCCCCCAAGGGGAGGGGTTTGTAACAACCCCTAGTTTATTTTCCATGTAGATAAGATACGACCAAGGTCATGGGACATGTATTCCAAGTTGAATGTTGGGAAAACACTTTAGTGAGAATCACTTGTGATTAACTAAATGCTATGGAAATTGGAAAAGGATTTGGAAGAGAAAAAAAAGTAATAATTGGCATTTAATTATGAAAAAAAAGGAAAATAGGAAAAAAGGAAGGTAACGAGACACAAATTTTCATGCAAAGGAAATTAGAGGAAAAATGAAGGAAAATGAAGATAAATGAGACATCAATGATAAAAATGCATCAGAGAATCAGTTGTTAGCTTTTAAGAGTTTTGAGTTTAGCTCTTGTTCATTTTCTCTCATACCCTTGCACACTTAAATCATTCTTGGAGTATGCTTGGATCACTCTAGCTTTCACTTGGATTGGAGATATAGAGAAAAAGAAAGAAATGAAGTGCAAGGGGATAGGTGGATTAGTAGCTACAATAGGGATACTTTGCAGGTAACATGTTGCATGTCTGATTTCCTTGTTGATTTTTGGATGCATGGTATATGCATGTGGTTCCTTAGTTATCTGTTGTCATTGCAGTGGATATTTTTCTAGAGTGACAGTGGATTTAGGCTTGCCTTGACATTTCTTGAATATCAATGGTGTAGTGGGTTCCCCATTCTTTGATTTAATGATTCGTTCTCAGGTTCCCTATGGGTGTGGGTTGGAACAAATTCTTTATATCCCTGGAACAACTTGGGTATCCCTATCATCTATACGTTCAGTTACTGGTCCCTAGAGCCTTGGGGTTGGGACAAAAACTGTCAAGACCTGGAAAAACTCAAGTTCCTGAGAGGTTGTGGGTGGAGTTACTAGCTCCTAGAGCTATAGAAAACTTGGGAGAGACAAATCTGGTTTATGTTAGTGATTTTTGGACCATATAGGTGAGATCATTATGCTTGAGGGTTGAGGTGGTTTTGACTTTGGAAGCCCTATTTGGTCTTTTTTGAGTTAACCAATATGATCCCACATTCATACTTGGAATATAGCATGCAATTGATTTTCTAAAAGAGTTTGGTTTAGCCCAATCTATGGTCAGGTGGTACATGGAAGTCCATAACTTTGCTGGCATTTTCATATGTCAATAAGAGTAACTTTCCTACTGTTATCTATGAGAAGTTGTATTGGTTATCATGTTGACATTATGGTTGATTTGTTATTCTCTCTATTCTAGTTATATGTTGGTTATATACTTGGTTATATGATGTTCCCTAACTATGGATCTTGTTCATGATTTTTTAATTTACTGGGTGGTTGATGAATGCATGGACTAAAAAGTGTTGTTGCAGCTAGTTAGAGAGGGCTTGGAGAGTTCTTGGTGATTCTTAGATGAAATTCAAAAGCTTATGATCATATATACATTCATGACCAGTAGCTTTCATTTTTAACATATGTTCGACGAATTTTTTGTCATGCGTTAGGCATCTCTAGGTCAAGAACTTGTTCAAGTTTGAATGTTTGGCATTGCTGTCATCTTACTCATGATTCTGAAAAGTTACAGGAAAATATATGGAGTGCTATAGGGGCTTGACTGAAAAAGTGGCATATATATCATTAATGCATGCACTTAAATGTCAAATTTGGTTCATAATCACATGTATACGGGATTATGGGTGCAATTGGAGCTTTGTAACTTCATGCATGTAGTCTCATGAGTGCAGTTGGAGGATAAACATGGTGAAAAATAGTTACAGTTGAGGGATTGATCACTTGGGGTGGCTTGTAGGCTCCTGAGTGGCCTGTAGTCCCTGTGAGATGTCATTTTGTTGTCAGTTTGTCGTCCCCAATTCCATAACTGGAACTTGGAGGTCGGGTCATATCAGAGTAACAATAATCTCATGTTTACCCTGGAGAGCTTGTAAAACTGGGTAAATGTGGGAGGAGGTGGTTACAATATCATACTAAACTGATCTATTAAGAATAATGGTTTAGTAATAAAAATATTAGCGTGTTAATATGTTTATATTTTGGGACAAATCAATGGTATATTAGATTAGGTTTGTTATGAAAGGAAAACGTGAGAATTAGTTTAGGAATAAAATTGGTACAAGTGTTTCTTTGTTATTCTATAAAATGATTCTTGTTATGGTATCAAACAAATTTGTGCGTATGGTAAAGAGTGAGAGAGAAAGAGGTAATTTATTTGATAATAAAAAAAATATTAACTGAATTTATTTTATAGTTATAACAAAGAGATATAGGTGGTTTTTGGGGGGTTTATTTCACTTTAAGTTGTATATTCAAATTTCATGGAAAGGGATTGAGAGTAAGATCCACCTTTGGGAAATATGTTATCCCAAAGGGTGTCCAAACTCTATTTAGCCTTACTAATATCAATCAATTTCTAGTTGGTCTAAGAAAGTGGGAGTATGTAACAAATGGACAGTTATGGATGGTTTCCATATAGTTGTTCTCGTTGTGATTGATCTACCCTAGATTTCATTTGGATCATGATATGTTTATCAAATAAATTCTTAGTTATGGATATTTGACAAAGAATTCATATGTTGATAGTTTGAGTAGGAAAGGAAAGACAAAGATAATGCATATATTGATAATGTTTAGTATTCTAAAGGAAAGACATAGAGATTAAGCTATGAAACAAATATTTATTACTCAAGTGTATATTTGTGATGTGTTAAATCCTAATTCAGTATATTTGAGACTTTTATCTCATGGACTTGTTTTTAAGATGTAATAGAGATCCCCCAGCAAGGGGGTAACTATGGTTCCATCTTATAATTTGTAGGCCCCTACCGATGTTTTCTATTTTTCTGTAGGATTTATTCCCCATTAATTTTAGGATTAAACCTCATGGGAAGGGGTTGTCAGTAGGATACACCTGTGGGAATAAGTGATCCCTTCTCACTGGTGAATCCATCATGAACTAGTCTACTCCTACCATCTAAGACCCTAAAAAACACTTTCCATTCATGTACAAACCTCCATCATGCAACCCTCTTGTGAACCTAATAGTCTTGACACACGTGTACACCTTCATAGAGGCTTCACCTTGTTGACAAATATCTTACCATGTTCAACAATAAAGGGGATTTCAAAAATATGAAAAATAAAGTCAATATATTGAGGTATCAGGGGAGAGGTGGAGGGAACCAAGGGGTTATAAGAATTGAGGGGCATAAAAAAGGTAGCTAGTAAAAGTAAGGAATTGAGGGGCATAAAAAAGGTAGCTAGCAAAAACAAAGTATTTTTTTATTTGAAATATATAGTGGGAAGGGGGTTCAAAAAAATATATTGGAATTATTTATCAATTCATAGTGAAATTAAGGGCATTCTTAACTATTCTACAAACAAACATGTTATATAATAAGTGCATCTTTGTGCACTCTCAACTTCTATTTTTATTTATTTTTTATTAATGGGTAAATGGATATAAAAATATAACTATTAAAATTTTTTCAATATATATGTGTGGCCTAGATAGACTACTTTTATAAGGCATTGTTTAGGGAGTCCACAAATTAGCCAAGAATGTTATTTTTTTTGCTGAAATGGGATGATTTTATTTTTCAAAAAATCTTATCTAGGAGTGTTTGAATTATTTTTTCATGGCAGAAATGGATTCAGCACCATCCATAACCCCATAGACACTTATGGATTCAACACCATCGAAAACCCCATAGACACCTGAAACCATGAAGTTTGACACTTGTAACCAAAATTTCCCAAAAAATTTGCGAGCTAGAATTTCTAGATAGACTTTATGGCCTCTTTATGGCCTCTGTAGACTACTCTTATGCCAATACTACTCTTATACATCTTAACTCCTAATATACCAAAAAAATGAAAAAATCAAATCTTCAAAAATAATTTATTTCTCAAAATTTTAATTATAAAAAAATATTTAATTTCACTCTTATATATATCAATTTTATATTAAACACTGAAAGAATCAGAAATGTCTCTTATATCTTCAAAGAAAAAAAAACAACAACATATTAATGAAATAAGATGTCTCTATGCTCATCATGAAAAATGAAAACAATTTTTTTTTTTTTTTTAAGTATTTATTATATATCATATAATATTAAATTTATTTTTATATTACCATTTTCCAAGTGAGTAATTTTATCATCTTTATGGAAGATCAAAGCAAGTAAATTTTCCATGGCTTTACATTTCTCACATAAAATTGGAACCACTTTTGAATTAGGATATTTGATGTATTCAAAGTGGGCCGATAACATTGATTTGTGAAATGCAACCCAAAAAAACCCTAGCTTCGATGTGGAATTTCATGAGCAATTCTATTACAGAGTAGCTACATCTTGTTGTGGGGGAGAACACATTAATCGTTGGATATTTACTTGACTTTTATGTAGCATTGCATGTTGAAGCCGTCAAGTTGGAAATATATTTTCAGACTTTTATCAACACGCCAGCTTTCCATAAGATTCAAGAGGGGCGTTCACTCCATCCAAATAACCAAAACGCTATTTTCTCTGCAACAAATTAATGGCATATAATTTGGATTTAATGATCGCTTATGGTGATATGTCTGCATTGAAAATATAAGATACGACAAGAATGAGTAGCATTCGGGAGTCTCACATCCACTGGTAAAAGGGAAACGAGAGACTCGTGGATTCATTTTTGGAGAAAATGAGGTTGAAATTTTGAACGTTGCCTTCTTCAATTGTGCATCGTTCGCTGCACATTAATTCCGCTACTGGTACGGATCCAATACCTCAACCCGTCATCCGCGGAAGATCCAATACCTGAACCCGGCATCCCCTTCCCCGGAGGAGTTGATATTTTCAACGGGTGTCTCTATCAACCAGTATAAATTTTAGGGGATCAAATTAAAATTTAGTTACACGAATGTAAAATAAGACGTGTAATTTAATTAAATAAGTGTTTTAATGATAAAAATTTATTTCTATATATATATATATATACATAAATATTATATATATATATATATATATATATATATATATATATATATATATATATTTTATTTTACAATATATTATTTTTTTTCCATATTATTTATAGTATAATTTATTTTTATTATAACTTTTTCATTGTTTCATATATAGATGTGTTATATATTTAATTGTTTGCGTCTAAATTTATGATATTTATTATCGTCTACATTTTTTAATTAACAATTTTAAATGAATTCCAAGAATTCAAAGATTAATTTAATTATAAATACAATATTTAATATAAATTTTATCAATTATTTGTCCATAAGTGTATTTGTTTGAACTTCAAGTAGAGAAAATGTCGTCCATTTTTATTTTTTAAATTTAATGAACACTAGGAATAAATTTGGGATAACTTTTAGAAAAAATCTGTCATGCATATCATTTGTCTTAGTCCATGATCAACTGCTAAGGTTTAAAGGACCTAGAACCATGGAACAAAGAAATATTTAAAATCAGATTGAAAAAAGTTATGGTGACTTCCAGTTGTGAGCACATACTCATCTCGTCATCTTTTTTGTCCCTTAGTTTCTAATTGGATGGTTATTCCAACGGTCACTAGAATTGAAATCGAACGTAAAAGCGGTCCCTCGCATTCGTTGTCACCATCACTCTCATCGATCGCCATCACTCTCCCTCACTTCCGATTGTTTGCACTTTCAAAGAATGTCTATAGAAAGGAATTAAAGTTATTAATGTGCAGTGAATTAATATTTGTCAAATTGTGTGAATTTTCTTGATTGGACTAGCCATGTTGGCAAAGATGGAACATGAAATGTAAGTTACCAAGAGGAATATAAAGGTAGCATAGGATATGCAGAAGATGTATCATATCAACACAGGTCATTTAATGAGCTTTAGGTTGAGGAACATGTATACTTGTAAATCAAGCCCAAGGAGATCTCCTTGAGGATTAGATCATGTGTCAAGCTTGCACATCGATATTGCGGGCCCTTTGAAATTCTTGAAAGGATTGGATCAGTAGCCTATCGACTTGTACTTTCTCTCACAGTGAAATTCCATGATGTTTTCCATGTGTCATGACTTAAGAGGAGAATTGACTGGTCTGTATTGCAGGTGGATCCAGGGGGAGAATTCTATATGGAACCTTAGTGCATTTTGTAGCGAAAGATGTTCATGCTTCGAAATCGAGAAATTGAGAATGTTAAAGTGGAGTGGAAACGGTTTAGGCCTTATGACGCTACATGGGAGATGGATAGTCAGATGCAAGGTATGTATCCTTCTCCATTCATTGGTTGAGCAGATGTATTTTGGTATATGTTTTGATGTTGTGTTTTTTTCATGTCTATGTATATGCATATGTATATAAATACCGCATCGATTTTTGTTATAAAGATACAATAAGAGGTATGGTGTTAATGATACGTTGGTTTTGTTTTCAACAATATGATACGATGTAAATGTTGCATGAAGATGTGTTATAAAGATCCATGGGAAGCATGTGTTTTGTTGGTTTATAAGTTTCATTGAACACCGAGGACAGTGTTCCCCCAAGGGGGAGGGTTATCTAAAATCCCTGGTTAAAAATCCATGTAATAAAGTTAATAAAGGAAAAAATAAGAGCAGGGTAATGGGACATGTATTCCAAGCTGAATGTTGGGAAAAAACATAGTAATGGGGATCACTGGTCATTAATTAATGGCTATGGAAGTTGGAAAAGGCAAAGAGGAATTTATTGAAATTTTATTTATGAAATAAAGGAAAATAGAGAAAGTGGAGATGAATGGTAATATATTTTCATGTGAGGAAAATTGAAGGAAAAATAGAGGAAACTGAAGAAAATACATGTCTCAATGATAAAAATCATTCTAAGGATCAGTTTGGGGCTTTTGTAAGTTTTAGCTTGGAGCTCTCTTGTATTCTCTCTCTCTTTGACACTTAGAGAAACCTTGGAGAATTCTTAGAGCACACTGGATTTGGAGAAAGAAGGAAAAGGAAACCAGGAAAGTCCAAGGGGATAGTGGGATCAATAATTACAATTGGATTTCTTTGTAGGTAACAAGTTGCATGTATGATTTAATTGCTAGTTTTGGCATGCATGATATATGCATGTGGTTATTTGGTTATGATATGTCATTAGCATGGACAATTTTTTGGATGGACAGTGGTTTTTCCTAGCCTTGTAATTTCCTGGATAACCATGGTGTTGTGGTTTTCCAAATTTGTTTTCCGATTGGTTCTCTGTAACACCCCCAAGTTATATGATTTTCAAGTTAGACATTTGAACATAAATCCAAAATGGAGTGGACCCCAATGGATAATTATTGTGTGGATGTAGTTAATTATTTATTTATGAAAAATAAATAAAATGTTTATGTGTGCACTATGACCAAATGAAATTTTGAGATCACTTGCCTAATCCATGAGGTTATGGAAAGAGGTTAAGAATTTCCAAAAAATATTTCAAAAAGCCTTGAAAGAAATTATTTCTAATTTAGATTTTTGAGGAAAAATCTAAATTCCCCAATGATGAGAAAAGTAGTTGGGAAGAGGTAAAAAGCTAGAAAAGTAAAAAGCAACTTTAAAGTCCTTAATTAAGGGAAGCCTAGGCAAAGAAGAATAAAAGCATCCTGAAATTATGAATGCAGAATGGGAAATAGGCTTTGGGGAAAGCATAACTTAAATAAGCTACTCCAGAAAAAATTCAGGTTAGTCTGTCCTTGGAGGATCTCAGCTCGGGGGTGAGTTCTGGAGATAGAAGAACTCTAAGGTTGGGAGGACTGGTCATAGTATCGGTATGCATGCTTAATTTTGGAGATTATTTTAAGTCTGTATTAAGTATATCATGGTTATATGAATTTTTATGTTAGAATTTCTTATCCAAATTTTAGATTGACTCATTGTTCAGTACCTCATGCATTTACAAACTAGATCTAATAGCTGAAATTTCAGAATGTTTAATAGCAGGGAGAAAATAAAGTAGGGACCATCACCCAGAATGTCGAAACCAAAGATGGTTTGGATCTGGGGATAGGTACCCTGCAGTAATAAAGTTACAGATGATATATCATCTGAATTTCTAATATAATAACAAATTTAAAGTTGTAGCTTTCTGTCTTTTAAATGAAAATTTAGTTGTTGTGTTGTATAAACATAAAATTTTATCAAAACAGTAAATAGGAACAACATGTAGAAAACAACTAAACCTGTTATAGAAGTATTGATTAGAGTATAATAGCCATACTAGGGTGACAAGAATTGTAGAATTAATAACTTAAAATATTCGATTACATGGAAGTTTAAAAATACGAAATACGAAATTAAATCCTAAGTAAGTAACTAGGATCTGAAATTAGTGAGTATAAAATATCAAATTCGGTTTCATTACTTCCATTTGATTGCAGAAAAATATTCTATATTCTATATTTCCAAGGGAAGAATTTAATATACACCAGAATTACAAATTTGCTGAATAATTATAACAAGAATATAAGGAAAAAGTCCTATTGAAAATCTACTTATGTGTTCTAAAAGTATATGTGTAGGAGAAGAGTAAAAACATATTTAAAATACTGGAAAAAATCATTTATCCACTTTCAATATCAACTGCTACAAAATTAGTTGAAACAAATGAAGTTAAATGAGCATATGTATATGTATGTATATATGCATATACATTGATGCTGAAACTCTATAATCATAGACGCTGAAACTCTATAAGTATAGATGCTGGAAATTATATAAAGCTTGATAATTGAAAAGTTAAAGGAAGGGCATATTGATCTGTTAAAGTTGGAAAAAATGCCGAGAAACCGACCTGAGAAATGCAAAGAAGTGTGTGTATATATATATATATATATATATATATATATATATATATATATATATATATATAAGTCGACTAGGTTGATTGATAAGAAATAAAGTCATGCCAAATTTCCTTATGGGAAATCTTATAATAGTAAGAATACCTATCATTACCGAAGCTGTGATTGTAAACAGGAAAAAGGAGGAATTTTTTTTTTGTGTATGAGAGATGTTACAAATGGTATGAGAGCACTAGTTGAAAAAAAACTGGGCAATTTATGTGCTCACCAAGAAACAATAAGCTGTTATAAATTATATATATGAATATCTTGGATATATTTTCAGGTATACTTGTAGGAAAATCTAATATCCAAGATTGAAAGTCGCCTTTAGAGCTTTAGCTAAACCATTGGGCAAATCGTGTACTCACATAGAAAAATATACTGTAGTTGAAAGAAGGTATAAAAGGAGATACATATTAAAATATGCAGTGGAATTCAACGTAAAACATTATTCTGAACTAGATAGTTGCATATAATAAACCATGATTAAATAGCTATATGAGATTTAACCATCGAAATGGGAGAAGGAAATAGGTAAGGTGGTAAGAATTACCGCGAACCCTTAATTCTGTAAATGGAAAATTTTAGAACTGTATGTATTTGTCGGTTTTGTATAATTACTTGATCAGTTTAGTTCTGTCCTGATAGTTACTCAGTTCTAATAGCTAAGACATAGTGAAATTTTTTTCATCCTAGGTAATATCACAAATACATCTTATTGTTAGATAGGAAAATATCGCACGTGGAACGTAAATTAGATACAATCAGAACCTTAAATGCAAAACAATAGAACTTTCTATGGTCTATGGTACTGATTTTATGAATATTATAAACAATGTATCTTACTCTATGGCTAAATTATTTCCATTCTGGAAACTATATTTAAAAATATTTAGAGACAACAGAGATGGACAGTAGAATTATCCAATTATGAAGCATTGTATTAGGTGGTGATACTTTGTTAAGAAACTGCTATAGTTGGAACTTTAATATTTTATGTAAATCAATAAATCTTAGAAGCAACAGAAAAAACAAGAAGAAAAGGCTGTTGCGCTATATATATATATAAATCAAAGAATTTATATTTTGAAATCACATTAGTGGGATATAAATAGAAACAAAAACAAGGCAATTCCATTTAAAGAAAGTAATAACTTTATTTCATTAAAGAATTTGTAATGAATTGTATTTCATTAAAGAATTAGTAAACATAAATTTACGAGCTATTGTAGAGAAGAATAAGAAAGTTTCGAAGATATGTAAATATAAACTCATACCTTTAAAAAAATATATATACAGACAAATAAATATTCCCAGTTCAGTACTATATAAAATTGAATAAGGGGGTAAGAAAAGTCATAGTTCCAATGAATATTATTACAAATTCTGTCAGAAACAAAAAATTTTACAATAATTTTAACAATTGATTTTTGACATTCCGCATTTCGTCAAATCAAGTGGAATGGTTCTCGTGAATTCTGGCCATAGGAGTAAGATGGTCGAGAAGGCAAAGTATTATCGACTTGTAATGCAAAATGAAACTGCTTAATAGGTCTCCATGGGGCTTGAGGAGGAAACATTTTATAAGTAAACCAAAAAGAAAAAAAATTACCTGTAAAAAAAAAAAAAACCTGAAATCAAGTTAGAAGGGTAAATTTAAGTGAAACGAAATTAGAAAAAGAGGAAAATTCAGAGAGAAAGCAATTTAAAGAAGAAAAAAAATGAAATCTAAATTGGACTAGGGCTGGAATATGATCTTCCTTTAGAAACGATGAAGACCAACCTGGATAGCATGGTAAATTTCGTTTTAGGTTGGGAAATCTACAATCTGGAAACTTCCGAGTTTGTATTAGGAGAGTAACCAACCTTCTTACCTGCGTAAATTTCAAACCTTGGGACTAATTTAACATTTAATGATAGTTGAAAAAAACATAAAAAATAACAGTAAAGTGACAAAATTTGAATTAAACATATATTGCAATGCCTGTAGGGATGCAGGTGAGAAAAGAAGTGTTGAGCTTGAAGGAGTTCAATTTCCCTGTTTAGGTAACTACAAATATAGTACCTACCTTGAAATCGCCCTCAAACCAGTGATAGTTAGAACAGAAGGATAAAGAAAATAAGAGTTTCATAAAGTACTGAAATCCAAGATGATAATGAAATCAAAGTCTCCTGAAAACTAACCGGGTAAATAGTTGAATGAGAAAAATGGGAAAGGTGACTATGGTAGCGCTTCCATTGAATCCATTCTAACATTTCATGGAAGTGTAACATTGAAAACTGAATTCACACAGAAAATAAATTAAGTAATGCAAATTTTGGAAATGATGAGAGAGAAATGGGGATTTCTCTCAATCAATTGAAAATAAAATTTCAATAAACGTAGATTTAAAAAAAAGGGAAATAACAAATAATGAAGGTTAAGTTATTGACGGAAGAATTAGGGTACGCAAATTTATTTTTTTTCAAATTGGATTTATTCAAGTTAAATGAAAAAACAACAAAAAAAAAAATTGGGCATATTGTCTTTTGAGACGACATATTAAACAAAGAAAGCCTTTCCGAATAAAAGGAAATGAAAAATAGAGAATCCCCAAATATTAATGAAATTGTTGAAACATAAACCGGATTCTTGTTTCTATAATTGCTGCGAGTGGGGAAATAAATCAAGATCTTCAAAAAAAAAAATAAAAAAAAATAAAAGTCTAACCGTAGGAAGAGATGAAATTTCTTATCAATGTAACGATCAATAGTACGAGGCTTAGCACGATACAAAAATAACTTTTAGCTGATGAATCCTAGCTCGTTGAGAAATCTTGGGTTTCGAAGGATGCTCGAAGGCTAGATAACAAAAATATACAGAATGCATTTCTCTGCAAAAGAAAATTCTAACTTTAAACCCAAAATACAGATGAAACCCTAATGAATCTAGTTCATCCACGTGTCATTAGATGGAGACAGACATAAGGATCGATGTTTCGGAAATGAGAAGAGGAGGATATTAATTTTGTCATACAAAAAAAAAAAATATCTTCGTTGAGTAAATGCGAAAGCAGTGGGTGAGTATTAGAAAATCTCTTTGAAGATTTCACTAGGCTTAAAATTGACCACTGTACGCTGAGAAGATAACTAGCCATCACATTGAAGAAAAAAAAAAGACGTAGATGGATAATTAACTTAACATTTAATATTCATGATGAGGCCACCTACTCATAAGGAATATACGAATAAGGTTGTCGGATCACATAATGTGAAGGTTTAATAAATTATGAACTTAATTAAACCCTGAATTTAATGTTAGTTGTGAACGTGGATGATAGCGATGTCACTTTGTAACCGACCTACTCATTCTACATAAATTATTATGGTAAATTTATTTTGACTTCAACTGTTTAATAAAGAAAATCAAGAATCAGTTTTAGGTGAAACGAATTCTTGATAACAGTTACAGTATTTCTTGGATGGCTTAAGAAGCGATACATATACCCTTGAATATGGCTCAGATTAGGGGGGAGAAAAAGGTGTTTATACTTCTCCAGTTCTCTCAGCTTATACACGTAGAAACCCATCCATTTCTTGTTATTCAGATCATCGGTTAGTTGGGGAGCCATGGCTATGGAAAGCAAGGTGATTTTGAAAATCTCAGATCAAACGGTTAAAGGATATGGATCGACGTTGCAGCCATGGAGCTGTCTCATTTGACACCTTCTTTTTTGCGGCTGAGATTGAGTTTCAACATGGAGTTGCAGATCCCTATGCACAGATGAACGATTTGGTGATGAAGGAGAAAAGCTCTGCGAGAGTTTCGATCGGGTGAGCCCTTGCCCTGGTGATGTTTAGTTCGATCTCGGTGTGTGTGGTTAGCAAGCTCGAGTTTGTATGGGAGCTGGAGTATGTGTGGAATGAGATCGCCTGCAACTTCTGCTAGAAAAGAAATGAATTATAATCTACACCTACCTACCTACAAATAGTGAGTAAGATATAATTTCCATTGCTTTTATTTGATAAGAGTCGACTGCCAAGATAACTAATTTATTTATTACATAATCTTTTTCTTTGTCAGTTGAAAGATATAAATAAAGATTATATATCATATATTTTTTGTGCAAAAATAGTATTAGAAAATAGAAAGAATACTAATGATCTTTCTCATATCTCTTGGGATAAGTTACACATACCAAGAAAATGGTAATTCATTATTTTATTGGGGATATGATTGAAACATATTCACTGTTGACTATTTTTGAAAGAAGATATTTATCTTGGGAGGAGAAGATAAGTCCATTGTGTTAATTCCTTTGCAAGGGTTTGCAAGGGTTACATATTAACTTTGTTATTATTTTAAAAAGGCCTATCTAGCTCCTATGCCCAAAATAAGAGTTTGTTATGGTACTTATTTTAAAAGGGATTTTCTTGAATAGATTCAAAGAGGGTAACTCCTTAATATCAATATTTATATAATATTGTATAACAAGAAAAAAGAATATGCATACCTCTATATTTTAAAAGAGTTTTTCTTGAAGATATTAAAGAGGGTAGCTCTTTAATATAAATATTTACATAATATGGTATAAGCAAGAAAATAGAAAATGCATGATATTTATTTTAAAAAAGAGTTTGCACTCATTTAATTTAGGAAATGAAAACAAATCCAAGGTAATTTCTTGAATAGATTAAAGAGGGTAACTCTCGAAATACCTTCATGTGTGATGAAGAAGAAAAAAGAAGTTTTCCTAGATTTATATTCATTAACCATGTGGAAAATAGTAATGAATTAATAAATCCATGGCTAGTTTCATAAAACCATGAATAGTTTACCATGATATTGGTAGAGATTAATGAATTAATAAATCCATGGGTAGTTTACCATGGTGTTGATGGAGATTAATTACTTCATAAAACCATGGGTAGATTACCATGGTGTTTTTGAATATTAATTAATTCATAATTCCATGAATAGATTACCATGTTGTTAGTAAATAATGGTTATTTAATAAATCCATGGATAAAGGAACTACTCAGTTATATTTCTTTAGATGAACAAACTGAGTCATTACTTTTTATCATGATTATGATGTTAATTCATTTTGGAAGAAGATCATTCATAGGCATGCAACATAAGTAATAATTTTCATTGGAAAGAATATAAATATTTGTATGTAAAAAGATAGCTTGTAGTATTAAAACTACATTGAATATGATTGTTAGTATAATATTGAAAATGAGACATGTATTTATATTCTTAATTGCATAGTTTTACAAAAAGAAATCTTATGTTTACATGTTCACTAGCATTGAGATTTCTTTTGGGAAGACTCATGAAGGAAGCCACACGCTTCATTGGAGACTCTTTTGAAATCTATATGCCTTTGCATGCATGGGAGCAATATTTGATATGTTAGATTGCATTCCATGTACTAAAAGTAATAGCTCAAGGGTTAGCTATTTTGATCAAATTATGTAACTTGCATGCACGAGTAACATAACTCAGTATCATTTTATTTTAAATATATGCTGGGGAGATGTAGCTATTGTCTTGCAGTGCTTATGCGATGGAAACATTAGTTAATGTGATGACTTATAACCAACACATGTGATGTATGTGTTGTGAAAGGAAGAATGTCAAGGTACTTTACTTGCATGTCATGAATATACATGAGTAGATGGAGAAACTACTATAGTATAGATATATGAAATGATTTATTATACTTTATGAACCTTGACATCAATGTATGTTGAAGGTGACATTAGCAGGGTATGAAGGTGATATGTATAAAGGAAATATTATGCTTAACCTGGTGGCAGGTAAATGATTATGGTTCATGTAGATGAGTACGAACTACCAGATGATCCAGTGTACGATGGACCATTGTAGGTACATCCATGCCATCGAAATATGAAGATATGAAGACTAGAGGGTAAATGGTATCATATTTATTGTAATGACTTTAAGCTAGATATTTGTATATTTCCTTGTAAGATTTGTAAAGGATGGTTAAGGCATGGTCTCCCTTATAAGCCATTGAGTGTGGGCTGATCACCCTCATGAGTGTTTAATAATAAAATTAAACGTTTGCTGGTTTTCACCCTACGGGGTTTCCAGGGTATATTGGTGTTCAATGATGTGATTGATTATTGTGTAAGTTAATGATGTTGATTCCTTTCTTGTTATGATGTTCATAATGGAAAGTATGTGATGACTGTATGAGTAATGAAATGAATGCAAGGTTACATCATACAATATTAAGTTAATGTATTGTAATAGAGGTTGTTAATGGTTAAGGAGCTTACTACTTTTATTCTAAAGTTACATTATGAACTGGTAAACATTCTATGTAATGATGAGTAAGGAATATTTAATAGTGAATGGATAGTTACCCATGAGTAACTTGTATAAAAAAAAATTCAACTCCTTACATTTCCATGTGAAGTTATTGGTGTATGTTACAAGTGGTATCAGAGATAAAGGTTGCAGCACTGGTGCCTTTGGGAGTTAGCGAAAAGAACTTGAGGGGTTCGAGATGAAAAGCATCACATCTCTAATCCAAGTTGAACAAAGAGTTTCAAGAGATAAGTATTATTATCTTTCTTTTCTTGAAACACTAGTTATTGCATTTATGGAAAATACACTGCTTACAAATTAAATACCTGTTGAGTTAGAGTTTATTTAAAAAAGGATATGTATTTTCCATGTGCGTAAAACCTCTATTGTTGTGTTGAAGTTTCCTTGAAAGGAGTTGGCAATTTGGTTTCTTGAAAAAGAAACATGTGTGTGCTTGAAATTTTAACTAATATACATTTGAATCTTCTTCAGAGAAATATGTATATTTTGAAAATAAATCTTGAATGTAAATCTTGCAACTGAAAGAGACAAATATAGAGTAAAACGTGGTTTTACTTAATATGTAAGTTTGTGTATTTTCATACCAATAGTCCTTGTGCTATGATATGTAGGCATGCATAGGAATTTTATGTAAAAAAGAGAGTATGTGGTTATTTAGCTAAAGCTTCTTGAAAAAATAAGGTAATTCTTAAAGATATTTCATGGGTTGAGAGATAGGTTAATGAGTTTTTTTTCCTGGAAAAGAAGTCCTGAAGAACTATGTTAGTTTCTCATAATACTTTCTTGGAGAAATTTTATGTTGAATCTTCTGTGAAAAGAACACTTGCTTCTTGGGGAAATATTATGTTGTTCTTACATAAAAGAATAACCTCTTGAATATATTACATTGCTAGATGGATTATGTCAACTTCTTGATTTAGGTATATCAAAAGTTAAGTTAACATTTTTAGTATTGCGTAGTTTTTATGCATAAAAGAGGCTATGTATGGTAAATTCTTGGAAGCAAAGCATGAGCAACTTGCATGTAGAATCATAGAGAAACAAGGTTCTTTGCATGGATAGAAGATCTATTGAGTATGTGAGTATTTTATGCTATCATAACTATTATGTTATATTTCTTCGAAGAGGAATCATGAGTTTGCCTACTTGATTATGTTAAATAACTCTATTGGGAAATTAAGATTAGAATCTTTATGCATTGTATGCATAGGAACTACAACCAATGTGTTAGATTTATTTTATTTGCATGCTCCAAAGGCAAAATCTTAAGTGGTGGGTCTTTTATAAAATTTTAAGTAAAGCGAATACACATTGTGTCATTTTCCATTAAAGGAATTTCTAAACAGATACGTGTGTGAAAAATGTCATAATAGTGTGGGAGTTATTTGACATGAATTGATAATTAGTTACTCACACTAATGTAGAGATGTTAGAAGAAAGCATGTTGTGACATTGCATTCAAATCTTATATATGCACCTGAATAGGTGTTAAAGGACACTCAAAGATTGATTATTTATTGATTAAGGATTGATTATTTATTGATTAAGGATTTATCTAATCATGCTATAAAATCTTGTCGATGCTGCTAAAAGAAAACATTGTTGTAGAGGAGAAATGTGAATTTCCTAATGGGGATGAGTACTGCAGTAGCGAGAGAAGTTCTTCAAATGAAATAAAGATAAGTATTTTATTTTATTTTATTTTAAGAAGTATATGCATATGCATGTTGATTCCTTTAAAAATGAATTGTTACATACATGGCATTGCATGAGATGAGCTTCCATTTAAGAAAGTTCTTAAAAAAATACATGCTATTATAATATACTTTTTTCAGATAAGAATATGCATATGAGATTAATATGTGTATTATGCTTTATTGCTTTAGGAAAGAAAGTATAAAAAAAAACATGAGAGAAAAATAACTACCTTTCATTTGAGTTGGAAAAGTAGTTGTTTTTTCATGCAATAAAATTTCTGAGTTACCATGCACTACCTTAAAAAGATGAATGTGTATAGTGATGGTGTGTGAAACTTAACTAAATGAATAGTTGACTAACTAGTGTTTGCATGAGTCATCATGGATGCACTAAAACTATTGACTAGTTATGAATGAATAACTAATGAAAGTTATATGCACGAATCAATTTTGACTAAAGCTATTTGAAAGTGGTGAACAAGTGATTATGATATTTACCTCGTGTGTCAATCTATGGGAATATAACATTATGGGAATTGGAAATGTTTGCACTCATACCCTAATCGTTATTGACACATATGCAGTAATGAATATTTGTATATACTTTTATACATGACGAAATTGTATGCATGACAACATTTTATGCAGGAACTTAAAATGATTGCGCAAGATAATATGTGTTTGCGAAATGCATATTTACGATTAGCATTGTTTCTTATAGTAAGAAGCATGGGTAGCTTAATGGAAACAGAAAATCTGTGAAAATAAAACATCGCAGACATTGCAATGTGAATTGCAACAGTAAATGTTAAAGTATCATGTTTTAATGTGAAAAATTTTGTTATTTCAGAAATAATACTATGCAACACATGTATATTACTTTCAGCGGGGAAGTTATGACATCTTCATTAAATTTAACTAGTATTAACTAGTTAAAGACAATTTGTTTAATTTTCTTTTATCAGGCAAGAAAAAATTAAATCATCACTGTTGATAAAGCAAATTATTTAATTTGCTGGAATTAATTAAAAAAAAGGAAATATTTTTAAGTTGATGGTAAAAATGTTTCCAAGAATAGGAAGTGGTTGGGGACAGTTGGAAAGACAGTTACCTACTCCTCTGAGGATAAATTTGGATCCCAAGGGAGGAGTAGGCATTCTGTGAAAATTGGTAAAGGGGGAGTATTTTCTAGAGCTGGTCGGGACTAGTTGAAAATAGCTTACAGCAACCCTTGTAAAGCCAAAAATATCTGAGTGTGACTGGATTGGCCATCTAGAGGTCACAGTAGAGGAATCCACTGTTAACCCATGGCACTTTCTAGATTCTGGAGATAGGGGGCAAGTGGAGGACGTGATTGCCTCCCTTGATGGTTGGGAGGACCACAACTTGAAGGACTAAATTTCCAGATAAGTATAAAGACTTTTAGTGTGGAAATATTGACTGTCTGGATGTGAAAAAATTACTCAATCCTATGGATTAGGAAGAGCATTTTGTTTACCATTGTCTTTCTCATAACGGAACAAGTTAAGTAATAAGTTATGTGTTTTATTAAAATGAAGTTTTATAAGATTGTGTAAATATCCTATGTAGATATTAAGAGAAAAGTAGCTTAGCGCTCAGAAATTAATTACTAAATGTATAAGTTCATTTATATTATTACTAATTTGCTTGAATGTCTTAGCAGAGGCCAGGATATGCCCATGGTGCATTGATTGACCATTGGTATGATTTGAGAGCTAGGTGCTCTCTGAGTACTTTTTGAAGTACTGTATGGATGTCTTTAGTAGGAGCTAAGACAGTGTGCACGTGATGCATTAATGAGAGGGTTGGTTCTCTCTGAGTACTTATGGAAGTACTTTGATTAAAACATCTCTTTATATTTCAATAATGTTTGATAGTTGCAAGTATTTTCATTTTGAAAACTATGTGACTAATGTGACTGAATTGTTAGTCATACATTACAGGCTCTTTCTAGGAAGTGTTGATGGGTGTTCAACCATTCTATGAGAGCTTGCGTAAAAGCCATCATTTCTTCCAATAGTAATTGGTAAATAATGGTAAGTTCGTATAGAGATTTTTCTATATTTTTGTGAATTGAATAAGGGATAAGCAGTTAGAAATGGAAATGAAATTTTCTTTGCGCTATACATGCTTATGAGTATGGATAAAAATATTATTTCTTTAAATAATGACATTTAAGGAAACGAAAGTGTTTCATTGCCAAGGGGAAGGAACCCTTTTGGGTTGTTTATATTATTATATCATGAGTATAAGTTTAAACTTTAGTGAGAGAAGCACACCGAGGATGGTGTTCTCTTAAGGGGGGGAGTATGTAACCGACCTACTCATTCTACGTAAATTATTATGGTAAATTTATTTTGACTTTAACTGTTTAATAAAGAAAATCAAGAATCAATTTTAGGTGAAACGGATTCTTGATAACAGTTAGAGTATTTTCTGGATGGCTTAAGAAGCGATACATATACCCTTGAATATGGCTCAGATTGGGGGGGAGAAAAAGGTGTTTATACTTCTCCAGTTCTTTCAGCTTATACAAGTAGAAACCCATCCCTTTCTTGTTATTCAGATCATCGGTTAGTTGGGGAGCCATGGCTACGGAAAGCAAGGTGAGTTTGAAAATCTCAGATCAGACGGTTAAAGGAAATGGATCAACGTTGCATCCAGGGAGCGGTCTCATTTGACACTTTCTTTTTTGCGGCTGAGCTTGAGTTTCAGCATCGAGCTGCAGATCCCTATGCAAAGATGAATGATTTGGTGATGAAGGAGAAAAGCTCTACAAGAGTTTCAATCGGGTGACCCCTTGCCCTGGCGATGTTTAGTTAGATCTCAGTGTGTGTGGTTAGCGAGCTCGAGTTTGTGTGGGAGCTGGAGTCTGTGTGGAATGAGACTGCCTGCAACTTCTGCCAGAAAAGAAATGAATTATAATCTATGCCTACCTACCTACAAATAGTAACTAAGATACCATTTCCATTGCTTTTATTTGATAAGAGTCGACTGGATAAGATTCGACTTCCAAGATAACTAATTTTAGCTAAATTTATTTATTATATAATCTTTTTCTTTGTGAGTTGAAAGATCTAGATAAAGATTATATATCATATAGTTTTTCTGCAAAAATAGTGTTAGAAAATAGAAAGAATACTAATGATCTTTGTCATATCTCTTGGGATAAGTTACACATACCAAGAAAATGGTAATTCATTATTTTATTGGGGATATGATTGAAACAAATTCACTGTTGACTATTTTTGAAAGAAGATATTTATCTTGGGAGTATAAGATAAGTCCATTGTGTTAATTCCTTTGCAAGGGTTTGCAAGGGTTACATATTAACTTTGTTATTATTTTAAAAAGGTCTATCTAGATCCTATGCCCAAAATAAGAGTTAGTTATGGTACTTATTTTAAAAGGGATTTTCTTGAATAGATTCAAAGAGGGTAACTCTTTAATATCAATATTTATATAATATTGTATAACAAGAAAAAAGAATATGCATACCTCTATATTTTAAAAGAGGTTTTCCTAAAGATGTTAAAGAGGGTAGCTCTTTAATATAAATATTTACATAATATGGTATAAGCAAGAAAATAGAAAATGCACGATTTTTATTTTAAAAAGGAGTTTTTACTCATTTAATTTAGGAAATGAAAACAAATCCAAGGTATTTTCTTGAATATATTAAAGAGGGTAACTCTCGAAATACCTTCATGTGCGATGAAGAAGAAAAGAGAAGTTTTCCTAGATTTATATTAATTAACCATGTGGAAAATAGTAATGAATTAATAAATCCATGGCTAGTTTCATAAAACCATGAATAGTTTACCATGATAGTGGTAGAGATTAATGAATTAATAAATCCATGGGTAGTTTACCATGGTGTTGATAGAGATTAATTAATTCATAAAACCATGGGTAGATTACCATGGTGTTTGTGAATATTAGTTAATTCATAATTCCATGAATAGATTACCATGTTGTTAGTAAAGAATGGTTATTTAATAAATCCACAGATAAAGGAGTTACTCAGTTATATTTCTTTAGATGAACAAAGTGAGTGATTAATTTTTATCATGATTATGATGTTAATTCATTTTGGAAGAAGATCATGCATAGGCATGCAACATAAGTAATAATTTTCATTGGAAAGAATATAAATATTTGTATGTAGAAAGATAGCTTGTAGTATTAAAACTACATTGAATATGATTGTTAGTATAATCTTGAAAATGAGACATGTATTTATATTCTTAATTGCATAGTTTTAAAAAAAAAAATCATATGTTTACATGTTCACTAGCATTGAGATTTCTTTTGGGAAGACTCGTGAAGGAAGCCACACGGTTTGTTGGAGACTCTTTTGGAATCTATATGCCTTTGCATGCATGGGAGCAACATTTGATATGTTAGATTGCATTCCATGTACTAAAATTAATAGCTCAAGGGTTAGCTATTTTGATTAAATTATGTAAATTGCATGCATGAGTAACATAACTAAGTATCAGTTTATTTTAAATATATGTTGCGGCGATGTAGCTATTGTCTTGCAGTGCTTATGCGATGGAAACATTAGTTAATGTGATGACTTATAACCATCACATATGAGGTATGTGTTGTTAAAGGAAGAATGTAAAGGTACTTTACTTGCATGTCATGAATATACATGAGTAGATGGAGAAACTCCTATAGTATAGATATGTGAAATGATTTATTATACTTTATGAACCTTGACATCAATGTATGTTGAAGGTGACATTAGCAGGGTATGAAGGTGATATGTATAAAGGAAATATTATGCTTCACCTGGTGGCAGGTAAATGATTATGGTTCATGTAGATGAGTACGAACTACTGGATGATCCTGTGTATGATAGACCATTGTAGGTACATCCATGCCATCGAAATATGAAGATATGAAGACCAGAGGGTAAATGGTATAATATTTATTGTAATGACTTTAAGCTAGATATTTGTATATTTTCTTGTAAGATTTGTAAACTATGGTTAATGGATGGTCTCCCTTATAAGCCATTGAGTGTGCGTTGATCACCCTCATGAGCGTTTGATAATAAAATTAAATGTTTGCTGGTTTTCACCCTACGGGGTTTCCAGGGTATATTGGTGTTCACTGATGTGATTGATTATTGTGTCAAGTTGATGATGTTGATTCCTTTCTTGTTATGATGTTCATAATGGCAAGTATGTGATGACTATATGAGTAATGAAATGAATGCAAGGTTACATCATACAATATTATGTTAATGTATTGTAATAGATGTTGTTAATGGTTAAGGAGCTTACTATTTTTATTCTAAAGTTACATTATGAACTGGTAAACATTCTATGTAATGATGAGTAAGGAATATTTAATAGTGAATGGATAGTTACCCATGAGTAACTTGTATAAAAATCTTTTTAACTCCTTACATTTCCATGTGAAGTTATCGGTGTTTGTTACACACTTGGGAAATTTTTTTATGTTTTTTCATAAAAGAAAACCCTCATTGTAGGATACCTATATTAGGGATGAGTAAATTTTATAACATAAATTAAATAAATAAGGAGGGATAACCTATATTAAAGTAGTTAAGTTAAATAAAACTTAATTACTAAGCATATTACATAGCTTGGTTACAAAGTGGGGTTTAGCTTAGAAGTTATATTGAGAAAATTATTTCACTTGTAAACTCATTTATATATGTGGATTTTCCATAATTAAGATTTGAAAAAAAAAAGGAAAGAATATATATATATATATATATATATATATATATATATATATATTAAACAAATAAGACCCATTGAGCTATATGTTCCTTATCAAGGGTATGATAAAGGAGACTAAAATCATAAACAAATTTAAGGTACATGGGACATAAGTCAAATATGCAGTGCAAATATACAATTAACATCATATGTTAAAATATAGGTGATTTTCTTATAATTTATAAAGTAAATTTTGTGGAGTTGTATGAATATAATGTTTTCATACATGATAATTTATTTAGGTAAATAAATTTCAAACTTTATAACCATGGGATTAAGGGAGAAGAACTAATTCACTAGGGAATATTAAAAGTGAACTCATATCTATATATATCTTAAACAAATAAGACCCATTGAGTTATATGTTCTTTATCAAGGGTATGATAAAGGAGACTAAAATCATAAACAAATTTATGGTACATGGGACATAAGTCAAATATGCAGTGCAAATCTACAATTGACATCATATGTTAAAATATAGGTGATTTTTTTATAAGTTATAAAGTAAATTTTGTGGAGTTGTATGAATATAATGTTTTCATACATGATAATTTATTTAGGTAAATAAATTTCAAACTTTATAACCATGGGATTAAGGGAGAAGAACTAATTCACTAGGGAATATTAAAAGTGAATTCACCTTAAAAGTTTACAAGTAAAAGTGGAATGACATATTTTACCATATTGCTAGAATATTATTACTCTAATTATGGTTAAAGGAGTAATACACACTATTGTGGTAGATTAAGTGTTAAAAGAATAGTATGACAAGGAAAAAATTGGATGTTGGTATTTGGTAAAGTTACCAAGATGATTTTCAAGTCATGTATATTTAAGTCATGACTAAAGTATTTTGTACTAAGTATATTTTAGTTCATGTACATGGAAAATGATGAAGTGGTAAGCTTAAGTACGAGTTATAAATACAGTCTAAATAGTTGGTTTAATAATTAATTGGTTTAGTAATTGCGGACCATTTTATATTAAATAGTGTAATGTGGAACCATTACATGGAGTTATGAATGAATGAATGAAGGGATAAATCAAATTTTCCCTAGTGAGTTAGCTAAGGTAGAATTGAAAACCTAACAATGATTTTTTTTTTAAATCCATGGAAAAATAATTATGAAAATTATCATGCATGGATAAGAATCTAATGGAGCACAATTAATTTCCTCAATATATTATACTTCATTTATCAAGTGAACCATGGTTTTAGGTTGTAAGTGGTATTTGTTAGAAACCATGTGTTGTTTATATAAACTATGGGTTGATTTCTAATGATTAGTGAAATTCACATATAGATATAATTTGTGAATCGTCATTGGAATTAGTAAAGCATGAACATACAATTAAAATTAAAGGTGCAAGTTCTAGTGATTCTTTAAAAAGGGGAAATTGTGTCAAATTCATTTTGATGTTATCAAGTATTAATTCTTCGGAGTATAACGAATTATAGTAATTACATGTATCACTATAAAATAAATATGTACTCACACTATAAAATTATGCTGGTGTAAATTTTATTAAATTTAATTTCCGTGAGTCTTAAATTCAAGGACTGCATAATAGTGTGAAATCATACAGCTACAAACCGGGAGAAAGGAGGATGTGTTGTATTTGGATTTGGGTGTGGGGGAAACCCATCAGATCCAAATTTATTCACGTAAGTTTTGAACTAGTGGATAAAATTGAGGAAAATTGCAAAATATGGAATAATGAAACATAAAGTTGTACATTATTGCACACTTTAGAGGTATTGTCAGTGGGAATATGAAATTTATAAAAGAGGTTAGAAAAAAATTTCATGTGTGAAGAAAGATTTCAATCATAGAAATTATTAATGAGCCTGGTTATTACTAATTAAATTGAATTGGCTAACAAAATAAAATGATGCGAAGGTACTGGAAGTACAGCTATGAACTGAGAAAGGGTAAGCATAACTATGCATATGATACAATTTGTTTTCTTTGATTCATGAATACTAATGAAAAGTTGTAAAATTGTTTAGCCAAGTGTGTAACGGGAAATTTTACCCCTCAGAAACAAGGAGAAAAAGGTGAAAATAAGTGCAGATAAATCACCTGGAAAATCAAGAAAAGCTGAGCTGGACCAAGTTTGCATGAAGAGAAAATCTCATTGAAAAAAAAAAACAAGAAAGGATAAGTAGTTGTACTAAAAGTGCACTAAACTATTATGGTCCTGAAAGGTTTGACTAATAACTGAATTTCTTGAAATTATTGAATTTCATAATGTTGTTGTGGATTATCAGTTATATGTATCTGATATTACTTACATAAATTGGTATGAATTGTGGACAGAGAAAATGGAATAAAAGATTTTACAGACAGACTTCTTGCAAAGAAGTAGGAAGAAAATCAACTCCATAAGGTATCAGTAAATAGAATGAAAGCAGGAGAGTACTCTGCCAAAAACTAATTAAAGTCAGGAACAAGGACGAAGGAGAAATATTCGTCAAAGTTGGAAAAAAAATGGAAGGATGGGACCAATGGCTTATAAACTGGCCTTACCCTTGCATATTAAAGTTCATGATGGGTTTCATGCCTCCTTATTGGAAAAAAAATATATGTACATGATGGTTCTCACATTATTGATTAGAATGTGATTCAGGTGGAACCAGAAGAGGAATTCCTTCCAGAACCACTTCAAATTTTGAGCGGGAAGAAATTGAATTGAAAAATCGAACAATAGCCAGAGTAAAAGTGCAATGGAAGTGCTTTATGGTTGAAGAAGATACTTGGAAAAGAGAAGCTGAGATGATGGAAAAGTATCCATATTTATTTTCAAAATGAACTATAGTAGTTAGTCGTTAACACCGAGGACAGTGTTTGTTTTCAGAGGGGGAATATATAACACCCCCAAGTTCTATGCTTTTCAAGTTAAACATTTGAACATAAATCCAAGAGGGAGTGGAACCCAATGGATAATTATTGTGTGGATGTATTTAATTATTTATTTATGAAAAATAAATAAAAATTTTATGTGTGCAGTATGACCAAATGAGATTTTGAGATCACTTGCCTAATCCATGAGGTTATGGAAAGAGGCTAAGACTTTCCCCAAAATCTTTCAAAAAGCCTTGAAAGAAATTATTTCTAATTTAGATTTTCGAGGAAAAATATAAATTCCCCAATGATGAGGAAAGTAGTTGGGAAGAGGTAAAAAGCTGAAAAAGCAGAAAGCAGCTTTAATGTCCTTAATTAAGGGAAGCCTAGGAAAGCATGAATAAAAGCATCCTGAAATTCTGGACGCGGAATAGGAAGCAAGCTTTGGGGAGAGCATAGCTTAAATAAGCTACTCCAGAACAAATTTAGGTTAGTCTGTACTTTGAGGATCTCAGCTCGAGGGTGAGTTCTGGAGATAGAAGAACTCTAAGGTTGGGAGGACTAGTCATAGTATCAATATACATGCATAATTTTGGAGATTATTTTAAGTCTGTATTAAGTATATCAAGGTTAAATATGAATTGTTATGTTAGAATTTATTATCCAAATTTTAGATTGACTGTTTTTTTAGTACCTCATGTAGTTACAAACTAGATCTAATAGCTGAAATTTCAGTATGTTTAATAGCAAGGAGAAAATTAAGTAGGGACCATCACCCAGAATGTCGAAACCAAATATGGTTTGGATCTAGGGATAGGTACCCTATAGTAATAAAGTTAGATATGATAGATCATATGAATGTCTAATCTAATAACAAATTTAAAGTTGTAGCTTGCTGTCTTTTAAATGAAAATCTAGTTGATGTGTTGTATAAACAGAAAATTTTAACAAAACTGTAAACAAGAACAATAGGTAGAAAACAACTAAACATGTTATATAAGTATTGATTACAGTATAATAGCCATAATACAGTGACAAGAATTGTATAATTAAGAACTTAAACTGTTCTATTACATGGAAGTTTAAAAATACGAAATCAGAAATTAAATCCTAACTAAGTAACTAGGATATGAAATTAGTGGGTATAAAATATCAAATTTGGTTTCATTACTTCCATTTGATTGCAGAAAAATAATCTATATTCTATATTTCCAAGGGAACAGTTTAATATAAACCAGAATTACAAATATGCTGAATAATTATAACAAGAATATAAAGAAAAATTCCTATTGAAAATCTACTTATGTGTTCTAAAAGTATATGTGAAGGAGGAGTAAAAGCATATTTAAAATACTAGAAAAGATCATTTATCCACTTTCAATATCAACTACTGCAAAATTAGTTGAAACAAATGAAGTTAAATGATGGTGGGTTGGTTTTAGGAATTTGAGCTGATTCAGGGAGGAAAGTCTGAAATATTTAAGACCTTTTAGGAAAATATAGCTTTAGGTAAATCTAAGTAAGGGTTGCAATGGAGAAGAGCACTCCCGCTGGTTGTCATGGAATCTGCAGCACTTGGTTAATGGACTTGGTAGTGATATTAATTAGAATATCTTGGTAAGGGGTGACTATGGCTCTTTTATTTGGAAAATAGCTGAGTTGTAAAAGTCTGATCATTTCATGGAACTGGTAGGTCTGTGGAAATGTGTATTTTTATATGTTAGATTTCCACAAATGTATATCATCTACCTGATCAAAAAAATTGTCATGGCTCCAACAATGGAGCTCTAAGAGATTGATGTCAGTGACTGTGTCTAATATTTTAAAGTATTTATCAGCTAGTGGAGTATGGTCGAGATATAACAGGGGTAGCTACAGAGGGTTTACGGTTTGGAAGTTTTTAGAAGCGATTGATTCGATTCAGTTTATTAATTAGAGAGCTTAATTGATGATGGCAGGTATTTAGGATACCTATAATACCGAAGATTTGGTTGTAGAAGGGGTCCAAGTAGCGACAGGGGCTTCAATATCGTTAGCAATGGTGATTTTGGTCTTTTTCAGAAATCCACAGAGGTAAGGAAATTAATGAAATAGCAGGGTTTTATAATTTGAAAATTGGTGGTTTATCCCATGGCGAAAGGGTGGTTTGGTGGTTTGGGAAGGAAGGGGTGTGATAAAACGATGAGGTGTCATGTGGCAGGGGAGTGGGTGGATAAAACCACCCATTTTTCACACCCCCCCCCATCGGCATTAAAGATATAATGGTAGGGGATGCAAAGTTGATTGTGATGCGTTCGATCTATCTGGTGATGATCAAATAGTAGGAGGACTTGGGAGTTTTCAAAGGAAGTGGGGTCGGGAAATAGATTAGGTGGAAGGTTTAAATCAAAGTGGATCGAGAAATATATTAAGCTGAAGGTTTAAAACAAAGTGGGACCATTTAGTCTTTTTTCACTTTTAAACTATTAAAAGTGGGTTTTTTTCTTTTTTATTGAAACATAAAGTTTAATCAAGCAGAAAGGGGGTTTTCAAAGGGGAAATGGGATTTTAGTAAGGGGAAGGGGGTTTTCAAAGGGGAAAGGGATTTTTAGCAAGGGAAAAGGATTTTGAAAGGGGAAAGGAATTTCTAAGAGGTAAAAAGGGTTAGGATAAGGGGGAAATGAAGAGAGAAAAGGGTTTTTTAGCAAGGGGAAGGGGTTAGAAAGATATTTTTAATAAGGGATAAGAAAAATTATGCTTATATAAATGGTGAAAAACATTTTACCTACCATTTTATTTATGCTAACATTTTTCCTTTCCTTTATTGGGTGCATTTGAGCTTGTTGACCCTTTTATTGTCTTTTGATAAGCAAAATAACTTATTTCTAAGCTTAGATCTTCCAATGGCTCAGATTAAACTTATGAGCTCATTTTATTCTCTACCTAACTATTGATCTGTCAAGATTAAATGGTTTGGTCAGATATTCATTCACTAACTATCATAACATAAAACGTAAATGCATGAATGATCAAGATTAGATTGCATGATCATCATGAATTATGGCATTTTGAACAAGCTGCACACAATTTGTTTGCAAAAGTAAAGTAAACTAAGAGTAGTGGCATTTTAAAGTTCAATACTTTCAGAATTTATTTTTTCTTCTTTTTATGGGGTTCACATTTTATATATTTTTTATCCTTCTTTCTTTCAGTCTTTTGATTATTCTTTTAGGACATACCCTCTTTTCATTTTTTAATATGGAAAACATTTGAAGAAATGAAAATGTATGTAAAATATTACAAGACTTAACATAGCCAATTCAAAATTATGATCCCTATTATTATATGACCCTAATAGTGGCTCCACTTGGGGACGGCATGTCCTTGTGAGATATCAAGAAATTTCTGATCAGTGGCCTTGGAACTTTTGCTTTTCTTTGCTTGGAACTGATTTTTCCGATCTCCTTTATTCAAACGTATGATGTGATATCTTTTAAATATTTAAGGATTCGTCTTTAGGCTTACACTTTACAAGATAATCATCCACTCCAATCTAAAATTTGCTATGGTATTTACAATGAGTAAAATAGAACAAATGAACTACAGATTAGTCTGGTGAAAAATAGTGCTTCAGCATTCGACCATTGATTGGTCCACTTGGTAATTCTGTTCCATTTAATTCCTTCAATAAAAATGCATTGTTGCCTCTGTAACCATAAATAATGTATGGGTCTTTCCAAAGAAATTCAAATTTCCCATGTTTTCCTTTGTATTCCCTTCTAGAATCCCATTTTAGTACTTGATCACCTTTGAAGAAGTAATTTGCTTTAGTTTTCTTATCAAAGATGTTCTTGAATTTGTCTTGAACTACTTGGGCTTTGATATAAACTTCTTTCTTGGTTTACTGTAAATGAATTGTTTGGTTTATCCTCCTTTGAATGTCATTTGGTTCTAATTGTAGCTCTTGAATCATTTTCATTACTTGCACTCCTAATGAATATGGAAAAACAACATCCATCCGATATACTAATTGATAGGGAAATGTACCAATATATTTCATAGTAGTTAGTTTGTCTGCCCATAAGGCATTCACCAATGTTTTATTTTAGGTTTTCTTGCTATCTTCTAATAAATTCTTGATGATGTTGAATAGGCTTTTGTTTGAAGATTCTTCTAGTCCATTACCTTGGGGTTAATAGGCAATGAAATGGCCTAGGGTGATATGGTACCAGTTAAAAAAATCTATCATTTTCTTGGATTTGAAGGCAGCCACATTATTAGTGATGAGCTTTTGTGGGAATCCAAATCTTGAAAGGATTTTGTTCTCAAGAAATGAAATAATGACAGAGTTTTTGGCTTGTATAGGAGGGATGGTTTCTATCCACTTGGTAAAGTAGTCAGTGGATGTCAATATCCATTTATGTTAGGCAGAAGAGGGGGGGTGAATTTCACCAATGAAGTCTAAACCCCCTTATTGAAATGGAATTTCTACTGAGATAGGTTTGAGGGGTAATGGTAAGATTTTTTTCTTCCCTTCAAATATCTTACATTTGTAATAGGAGATCACATACTTTTGGACATCTGCAAAAAGGGTGGGCCAGTAAAAACCCACCCTCAAAATTTTGTTAGTAGTTGTTTTCGAGTACAAGTGTCCTCCACAATCTCCTACATGAAATTTCTGCATGAATTTGTCAGATTCATATTTTAATAAACAATTTAATAGGATTCGATGATGATATTTCCAAATAAAACATTATCTAAGATACAATTTTTCATTGCTTTCATTTTTAAGGATCTACTTTTGGTTCTAGATAAACTAGGAGGAGCTTGTAGGTTGAGTAAAACAAATGTAAGGTTTGCATACCATGGTGAATCTATGAAAGCTTCACTGAATTATGGAGTGCCATCTCTTCTTGATCATCTATAGTAGAAACAAAATTTATGTCTAAGGCTTGACAATTCGATTTAGCCATGAGTTTGTAGGCTTGATCTCAATGTCATATACTAATATTGTGGTGATCCATTTGGCTCTTTTTCCATCAGGACCATTCTGAGTTAGAATGTACTTTACAATTGAGTTTGGAACATATGCTATTATCTGATAGTATAAAATGTATACTATGAAATATTTTATGGCTTTCAATAAAGCAAGAGCTTGTTTTTCCATGATATTATACTTTAGTGTTGCATCTCTCAAAGTTTTATTGAAGAAAGCAATGGGTTGTTCAACGACCTCATTATTCTTTTGCTGCAAGACTACTACAATGGTGTGCTTTGAAGAAAATGAAAAAATTATGAAATCTCTGTTGAAATTAGGAATTATGAGGACAAATGTTTTATAAGGGCTTCTTTTACTGCTTCAAAAGAATGTTTAGCCTATACTATCCACTTAATTATTGAATCCTTTTTCAACATGTTGTTTAAATTTCTAATTAGTTGTGCTAAATTAGGGAAGAATCTTCTAAGAAAATTTATTTTGCCTAAAAATTCTTGTAATTCTCTAATGTTTCTAGGATGACTGATATTTAGGATTGCTTCTATTATAGCTAGATAAATTCTAATGCCCTCTTTTGAAATGATGTGTCCCAGAATTTTTCCTTCTTCTAATCCAAAAAGTAACTTTTTAGGATTTAAGGATATTCCAAACTTTCTGCATTTTATGAATACTCTTCTTAGATGATCTAGGTGTTCATTATCTAACTTGGAAAACACTATGATATCATCTAGGTAAATGAATAAAAAGTCATGGATTTCCTTTGCAAAGGCTATTTCCATGGCTCTTTGGAATGTTGCTCCACCATTCATCAGTCCAAAGGGCATTTTCAAGTACATGAAAGTTCCCCAGGGAGTGGTGAATGCAGTCTTAGCTTGATCTTTAGGTTGGACTAGGATTTGGTTATATCCAAAAAAATCCATCAAGTAATGAAATTATGGATGACCCTACTACCCTCTGAAGAATGTGATCCATTTTAGGGAGGGGATAGTTATCCTTCAGTGATACTTTGTTCAAGTTTTTGAAATCAGCATCGAGTATGATTTCTCCTATTTTCTTTCTAGTGTGGACTAAATTAGAGACCCAATCAGAATATCTGATGGGTGGTATGATTTGAGCATCGTACACCCTTTTAAATTCTTTCTCTATTAATGTCATAAGAAAGGGGTTAATTCTCCTTAGATTTTGTTCAAAGGGCTTCTGATTTTATTTTATTGGTATTTTATGCTGGATAATTTTGGTATCATAAGACTTGAAGTCTTCATAATTCCAGGTAAAAATGTATTGGAACTCTTTAAACAAGCTAATGTACTTCAAATTTTCAGTTGGAGGTAATGTCTTAGATATCTTGATAAGCTTTGGATTTTCATTTGCTCCTATGTTGCATTCCAATATATATGATATTAAAGGCTCCATTTTAGGTTTTATAGTTACATCATTGGAGTCAAAGAGGTCTTCTAGTGGGGCTAATGCCTTAGGAAAAATGTTGTCTTTTAGATTTAAAACTTCTGATTCATCATGGATTAATTCCTAAATTTCTATTATTTCTAAATGTTCTGTTTCTACTTTAGTGAATCTAGTTGGTTCTATATTACTTACATTATATACATCTATTTCATTATTTATGTTATAATCTAATGTACAGTCTGTGTCTATATTACCGTTCTGAAATTCTCCTTCAGAAATCATAAAATCTAAAATTTGATTATCCTGTGAAAATATTTGCCAATACTTTAAATTATCAAGTATGGTTGGTCTATGTCTTACCTCATCCGTGTACTGATTATTTTGCTGAAAGGGTAACTTGCATGTGCTGGAAAAAGTGGCTAAGTTATGTGCTTGCATATTTTTCTTTCTTGGAATGACATCAAAGTCAGTCTCAAGGAAACATCTTGTCAAGTCTAGGATGCTTTCTTTGTAACATCTAAGTCCAGGGTTATTAGTAATGTATTATCCCTTGACTTGTTTTATAATGAGTTCTGACTCTCCCATGATGGAAAATATTTTAGCCCCAAGTTTTCTTACGATTTGAAGGCCTAGCACTAATGCATCGTATTCTTGCATGTTATTAGTGCATTTGAATTTAATCTGTAGGAATGTCCTTCTGAATGATAATTTTCTAAATTGTAGATCCATACTGCAGCTCTTGCTCCTAATATATTTACAAAGCCATCAAAATATAAATTCCACATAGATTCATGTGTTATATTTTCACTATCGACTTCTTTGTGTTTCTATTCTACATCTGTGATTTTATCTTTGTCATTTTCTGAATTACATAAGATAAATGAGTCCATATCAAAATGCATGGAATAGATAGGGTAATTATGTGGACTGTATGAACTGTTTACCATGAATTTCATCAACGTTTCTCTATATATCTTCCTTTGTTGATCAAAGATAGAAATGGTAGCATATGAAATGTCTAATTGTAATGATCCCCGTAATTTTGCTCCCCATGAGCGAGATAATAACATAACATATTTTGGAGGGATATCAACAACTACTATGTCCATAATGATACTCTTTGTTGGGCACTATACTAGAGTTACACACAGATATTTGATCAGGCCAAGGAATTTGACTTGACTAGAATCAAAGGAGAACAGGTCCTTGTGGGGTCTGGTGATGTCTAAGTTTAATTTTTCCATGACTGCTTTAGGCATTAAGTTATGAGATGCTCCTCAATCCAACATAGTATTATGTAAGATTTTATTATGAATGTTTAAACTAATATAAAATGGAGGGACACCCCCTTGTTGATGTTTTCCATTTACTTCAGGATCAAGTAATAACTCAGGTTGATCATCATTAAGGTTCACAACATCTTCACCTTCACCTATGTTTAGTGTTTCAGTAATTTGTGCCTTGTATGATTTATTTTTCACCAGCTCTATTAAAGGAACTGGTATTCTTAATTTTTCTATCTCAATTTTTATATTGTATGTCATTTTAGTTTTTCCTATTTTAATCATTTCATTTTTACCAATTGTGGTTTGTGTGGTTGTCTTCTTTATTAACACTTGGTATTTTAGTTTGTATGTCAACTGTTTTGTTTTCAACTTCCTTTTTTGGAAAGGTTTGAGTAGTTGTTGATGTGATTTCTACAATTTCTGGGCTTGAAGCATTCTGAGTTTCTCTAGGGATAATTTGTATAATTTTGGTCACAGGAGCTTCTATTGTTTTCTTAGTTTGGGTGTGGACTGATTTCTTAATAGGAACTTCTGTGTTATTTTTTCTTGTAAGGCTATAATATTTATGAAATTCGTAGATAGCAAATTCATAGCCTTGTTTGTAGTCAAAGGACTCTCTAGACTCTAACTGAAATTGTTGTAACATGTACAACTCTTGTTCTTCCTGGGTAGGAAAAATAACATCTTCATTGTTTACTCCCATCAAGTTTATCTGGGTTTCCTGGTCTTCTTCATACTGTTGTGAACTTTTAGCATAATTTTCCTGGAAAGATGGTCTAATATGTTGATCAGGTACAAATTCTCTCGATTTACCAGTATTAGGATTTTTCCTAAAGTTGGGGTTTCTAATTTGGGGACCTTGTTGATTTTCCCACTGAGGTTTTCTTTCCACGTTCTCTACTCTATCCATTAAACTTTCTACATTTTTTGCTAAACTATCTATCCTAACATTTGAGGTGGAAGGTTCTTCCTTAATGGTCACTCTCCTCTCATTCCTCACCCTAGCTCTTTTAGCTAGTAAGTTAGCTTCTACACTAACTGCATCACTCTGCATCTGTTCTAAAGTTGTAGGGTTTATTACTCTTAACTGATAGGACATGTCAGCATAAAAAACATCTGGAAATTTAATTAGGGCCAAGGCTGGTGGAGGTTTGATATTCACTGGAATTGCATTGTAAATGTTGTTAAACCTAGTACAATAATCCTGAATAGATTCATTAGGAAATCTCCTAATATTCTCATATTCAGAGAGTATCTGGAGATGGTTTTTCTTTCTTTCCCATATATTTATAAAAAATTGGTGGAAAGCAAATTAGCAATATGGTTAGCAGGTAAATATTTAAACCATTTTTTTAACATCTCCTACTAGTTTTTGTGCAAATAATATCATTTGTACATCGGCCTCATCAACTTCATGTAACTAAAAATAATCCGTCATTGTATCTACATGTTGTTGAGTAGTACACTGACCAGTACCATCAAACTGAATTTTTTTACTCTAGTAATCTTGTGCCATGGCATGTAAAGGGGTCTGTAAGGAAAAAGGGGAAAATCTGGCCACCATCGCTAAGATTTTAGCTCGACTGGGAGGTAAAGTAGCGGTGCTTGAAGATGAGCTCAAAACATTAGGTTGGAGAGGAATTTCAGGTATGAATGGTTTTGTGGAATGAACTGTGGTAGATATTATAAGTGAGGTAGAACTGAATGAAGCTGTATTTATAGTTTCTGAAGATACTGTAGAGAGCTTAGGGGTAGCAGCTGTTAGGGAAACTAGTTCAAATAACTATTGAAAATAGGCTTCGTCTATGTCTTTTATCAAAGTTGAGACTAGAACATCAAGTTTTTCAAAAGTATCTAGAACGAGTTGATCAAAATCAGGTTGTATAGTATCCTTCTTTGATTCGATAAATTGAATAAAATTGGGGTCTATCACAATATCATGGACTGATGTAACAACCCTAGTTTTATGTTTTCAAATTAAAAATTTGAACTTCAGTCCAAAGGGGAGTGTACCCCAATGGATAATTATTGTGTGAATATAATTAATTATTTAATTATGAAAAATAAATAAAATATTTCTGTGCATATTGACCAAATGAGATTTTTGAGATCACTTGCCAAATCCATGAGGTATGGAAAGAGGCTAAGACTTTCCCCAAAAATCTTTCAAAAAGCCTTGAAAGAATTTATTTCTAATTTAGATTTTTGAGGAAAAATCTAAATTTCCCCAATGATGTGGGTAGTAGTTGGCAAGAGGTAAAAAGCTAGAAAAGCAGAAAGCAGCTTTAAAGTCCCCAAATAAGGGAAGCCTAGGCAAACAGGAATAAAAGCATCCCGTAATTCTGGACGCAGAATTAGAAACAGGCTTTGGGGATTATAAGCTTAAATAAGCTACTCCAGAACAAATTGAGGTTGGTCTGTTCTGGGAGAGGATCTCAGCTCGGGGGTGAGTTCTGTGGAATAAAGAACTCTAAGGTTGGGAGGATTGGTCATCACAGAAGTGGTATGCATACAAATTTTATGAATAATTAAACTAGATGCTGTTAGACAATATTGAAAAGTCCTCTAGTGGTTAGGTTGAGTTTAGTTGCTATGTTATGAAATTCCTTACTTTTAACAAAATTAAACAGAAGAAATAACTCTTCTAAATTTCTGTATGGTAGTAGGAATAAATCCTAGGGAACACTATCACCCAGAATATCTAAACCATTGGGTGGTTTAAATCTGGAGATAGTATAAATGATTCCCTAGAATAGTTACAATGTAACTTTAATATGCTTCTATAATAAATAGTTGTCACGTCTCCCTGATCCAGCTTTCTAAACCTATGACATAACTCAGATATTCTCCGCTTTATGCGCCAGATAACATTGATAGTTTTATACTGAATCACTTACAAATTCAGACTATTATCCGGGATTTAAATTCTTTTCAGTACTTATAGACAGCCAAGGAATATAAGAATTTCCATGAAGATTTTTGGGCTTGACCTCCCCTCTTCTCAGTCCATCTAGTAGACTTATATAGCTATATATATATTTTACTTTGTATTTCTCAGGTTTTTCTTTTCAGAGTTTTGTCCAACTCTAGATGATCGCTAGGCCCTTCCTCAACTTTCCAGTTTGCAGGCCTTATAAAATTTTCAACATTTTAAAGTTTCAGCATCGAGGTATAGATGTGTGCATCCTCGCATACATCTATCTATACTCAGTTCACCTCCATTGCCCCAACTACTTTCCCAGCAGTTTACATGGACGGTACACAGATGCTCTGTTCATTGTATTTTTACATATGCTTACAATCTTACCTCACACAAACTTTTATCACACACTAGATTGTTCAATAGGATTTCCCCTTTATTTTACTGTTACAAACATTCAACATGTGTGACACTCTGGTACAGATTCAACTGTTCCATGGGAAAACTAGGAAACAGATCCTCTTGCTTCAATCAAATGGAGGTAGAGAATACTGAAATGGATAGTTTAGAATTCCTAGTGTTAGATCCTCGTCCTTAGTTAGGATTCAACTTCTGCTTTCATATGTTTACACTTACATTTAATAGAATAATTTAAATTCTAACTTTTACAATTCTTTCCATTGGAACGCAGCCGACATACTGAACCCCATACTGCTATCACAGGGTTGTTGTTTCTTACTTTCTGTTATTGGTTACAGGGAATTCTGTGCCATCAGTATTGTTATGATAGGTTTAGTTGTTTGGGACTTGCTGTTCATGGGTACTGTTTTGTTAACATTTTCTGTTTATACACACAGAAATTAAATATTCCTTTAAAAGATAGCAAACTATACCTCTACATAGTTATTAGATTGGCTGTTCAATTGATCTATCATCTCTAACCTCATTACTACAAGGTACTCATCCCTACACCCAACCATTTGTCTCTGCTATCAATAGCTTTAGTTTGCAATTACATAAGTTAATGAACCATTAATCAATCTAACATTTGCATAATGCACCATAACATAACAATTCATAAATTGCATAATGAACCATAACATCACAATTCATAAATTGCATAATGAAACATAACATCAAAATTCATAAATTGCATAATGAAACATAACATCAAATTTCATAAAACAGGGATATGTTTAATACAGACTTACAGATATCTCCAAATTTATGCATGCACACCTCTACTATGACCAGTCCTCCCAACCTTAGAGTTCGTTTATCTCCAGAACTCACCCCCGAGCTGAGATCCTCCAAGAACAGACTAACCTCAATCTGTTCTGGAGCAGCTTATTTAAGCTGTGCTTTCCCCAAAGCCTGTTTCCAATTCTGCGTCCAGAATTTCAGGATGCTTTATTCCCGTTTAGCCTAGGCTTCCCATTTTGGGACTCTTTAAAGCTGCTTTAAGCTTTTCCTCAGCTTTTCCAGCTTTTTTCTCACCTCTTCCCAACTACTCCTCTTCATTGGGGAAATTTAGATTTTTCCTCAAAATCTAAATTAGAAATAATTTCTTTCAAGGATTTTTGAAAGATTTTGGGGAAAGTCTTTTCCTTTTCCATCACCTCATGGATTAGGCATGTGATCTCACTTTCTCATCTGGTCATAGTGCATACACCATATTTTATTTATTTTTCATAAATAAATAGTTAACCACATTCACACAATAATTATCCATTGGGGTCCACTCCCCTTTGGATTTATGTTCAAATGTCTCATTTGAAAAGCATAGAACTTGGGGGTGTTACATATTCCCCCTCTGAAAATAAACACCGTCCTTGGTGTTGACAACTATCTACTTAGTTTATTTTGAACATAATTATGAATGTTGTTCCATCATCTTAGCTTCTCTGTTCCATGTAGCTTTTCAGCAGTAAAGTGCTCCACTGCACCTTTACTCTAGCTAATGTTCGATTTCGCAATTCAATTTCTTCCCGCTTTCATCGTTGAAGCGACTCTGGAAGGAAATTCTTTTTCTGGTTCCACCTGGACCACATTCCAATCAATCATGTGAGAAGCATCATGTACAAAAATAAAATTATTTTTTTTTCTTCAACAAGGAGAGATGAAACATATCAGGAAATTTAACAAGCAATGGTAGGGCTAATTTATAAGCCATTAGTTTCCCCCCCTTTCCACACCTTCCGCGGTGTTACACTTAAATGTTGATTTTTCAACTTTGATAAAAATTTCTTCTTCGTCCTTGATTAGTTTCCAGCAGAGTACTCTCCTGCTTCCACTCTATTTACTGATGCCTTATGCAGTTGGTTTTCTTCCTACTTCTTTGCAAGAAGTATGTCTGGAAGATCTTTTATTCTGGTTTCTCTGTCCACAATTCATACCAATGTAAGTAATATCAGGTACATACAATTTATAATCCACAACAACATTCTGCATTTCAATAACTTAGGAAATTCAGTTATTAGTCAAATCGTTCAGGTTCATAATAGTTTAGTGCACTTTTAGTACACTACTTATTCTTTCTTGTATTTTTCAGTGAGATTCTTTCCTCACCCAACTTGGTCCAGTTCAGCTTTTCTTGAGCTTCTAGGTGATTTATCTTCACCCCCCCCCCCCTTTTTTTTTTCTTGGTTCCAGGGTGCACACTTTCCTGTTACACACTTGACTAAACAATTTTACAACTTTTCATTAGTACTCATAAATGAAAGAAAACAATTGTATCATATGCATGATTATGCTTACCCTTTCTCATTTCATAGCTGTACTTCCAACATCTTCTCATTGTTTTCTTTTGTTAGTCAATCCATTTAATTAGTAATAAATCATATAATTCAAGTCTTACTTCGCACATGAATGTTTTTTTTTTTTTTCCATGCTGCACATATTCCAATGATAATTTGAGGAAATTAATTATGTTTCATTGGATTTTTATCCATGCATGCTCATTTTCATACTCATTCTCCCATGTATAAAAAAAAAAAACAATGGTAGGTTTCAATTCTACCCTAGCTAACTCACCTGGGAAAATTTGATTTATCCCTTCATTCATTCATTCATAACTCAATGTAAGGGATCTGCATTACATTATTTAATATGCAATGTTCCACAACTACCGAACCAATTATTTACTGGGTTTATAACTCCTACTTAAGTTTACCACTTCATTATTTTCCATGTATATGAGCTAAAATATGTTTATCACAAAATATTTTAGTCATGACTTAAATATACTTGTCTTGCACCTCATCTTGGTAATTTTTTCACATTATACTTTTACTACTTAATCTACCACAATAGTGTCCTTCCACTTTACTTGCAACTTTTAAGGTAAATTCACTTTTAATATTCCCTAGTGAATTTTTTTTTTTCTTCTCCCTTAATCCCGTGGGTATAAGTTGGAATTTTTCTAACCAAACTAAATTATCATGTATGAAGGTATTATATTCATACAACTCATCAAAGTTAACATTATAACATATAACAAGATCACCTATATTTATAATGTTAATTGTAGATTTAACTTATGTCCCACGTGAAATTTGGTTCCTTCTAATCTATCATTTCTCATGATAATTATTACTATTTTACATGTATATATACATATATCTACTAGTTAATTAAGAATTTAGAACTTATATTTAACATACCTCTATTAAATATAAATTGTCCTTTTTCTATTATATACCTTTCTCTATATATTCTAATATAACTTTCCTTTTTCCTTTTGTTCCAATAACTAGGGTAACACATAGTACTATATAACATATTAGGAGCATATATCACACCTCCCAAATTTTTTTTTCCAGGATCCCAAAGTACTGTATCCACTTTGATCTCTATGTGTGATAATACCACTTACACATCTTGAATTTTAATCCAATTTTATACCTATATATATATATCTCCATCCCCTTTGGTATTATCATGAGCTGTGTTTGTTCATTTATTTATTTTTCTAGACATAAGATAAACCTAGTCTATATGGCATACATATTTTTTCAACAATCTCACCCATCCTATATATATTCACCATGTATCTTACATTCCTATATACATATTCATGTAAATATATATATATGGCACCCCTCTTGTTACTCTTATTGAATCCGTATATAAATATATAGATTTCATTTCATACATATATATATCAATTATACATATATATCACGTACATCGAACCCCTTTAACAATGAAGTGATTGCATATATTTATATGACAGATATTATATTCATGACCCTTTTATTTCTTTATTTTAATCGGTCCCCTTTTTGTATTTCCATACTGTTAGACAGGCGTATAACCCATAGGGTATATATATACATTTATATTGTTAAGGAATATTAATTTCCCCTTTTTACCAAGATGTATATATATAAAAAAAAATTTCCCATTAAAGAAATCGAAATTTATAACTTCATTCGATTCGTCCTATATGTATTCCTCTATTTATGTTAGTCTTCGCATTACATCCTCTTCTCGAGTCTTAACATGATAGCTTATCGTGGCAGAAATACATAAATGGTAGTGGTCAACCCCAAAGGTGTGCAGGGCTTTTGCTGGTTTGATTTACCACGATTTGGTTTTTTTTTTTTCGAATCTAATCATATTTATATCGGCTATGTGCAAGCACGCTATGAGGCATCGTTCCGGTTTCGAACCCTACAACATTTCTAAGTATTGTTACGCTGATTTACCTAACTTCGTACGTGTAATTGCGAACTTCACTTTCCGATCAGAAAGATTTCTAAGTTTGTATCTGTGCTACCGCGCAACCCTAACCGCGTGGTTCCTTACCCTTCTCTGCCAGGTACGTGTCGGCGCCGAATCTTTCAGTCTCAGGTTTAGGAGTGACCGACGATGATGTTTGTTGTGAAATCATTACGTGTCGGTGTATGGAATGGTTGTACAGATACGAGATCCATTTTGTAGATAGGGAGAGACAAGCGCCCTGCCCTCAGTCGCCACCATGTTGCAGGCTGCAGCTTTGCGTGCTACCAGTTCAAGAATGGGACGATTCTGCTCCTCGTTTGTACCACCTTTCTTGCCCTGAAACCATCTATCATCAACAGCTGGTTTGAGCAGGAGTAAAGGACATTTCGGTATGGGTGCATTCGCCAGAAATCTGTTGGCTCGGTACCCTGACCACTTAAACAAATATTTAACCTATCGATTGGGGCTGAGGTGGCTGTGCCACAACTTCGTAATATCCCCCTCGGGATTTTGTCAGAACACAGGGTCGCTGCATTCCTTCCTGCAACAGATTTCCCACGTACGATGGTGGATTTCAAATTAGGGTTTCCCGGTTTAAAATCTCTCTATTGCCCAGAATTCTTACTGCTCCTTTAGCGCTTTTATTTGCTTGCCTCATTTAACCCAAACCTCTCGGCATTCTGTTATAGAGTGCAGTATTTCCCCTACTTTGTTCAGACACGACGAGTTTCGCTACGTTTTGTTTTCGTAAGTTTTTCTGGTCATACCTTACATGGTTGCATCGTGGCTTCGTGGCAGATCCCAGCTTCCAGGCTGCTTCCCACGGCGCAAGCTAGTAGAAATGCATGAAGATTTCCTCATCAATATGTAACTCTCCTATCCCGCTAAATACCCTATCTGACCTCTGCTCACTAAGATTTTTATTTACTTTTTCTTCTGTTCGTGTTGTGGCACAGTGGAGATCACTTTTCCTTCAGGGTTTTTTTTTTTCTAGTTATTATTTGCGTTCATCGGTACGCCCCACTAATTTATGTTGTCTTCAGCGATCAGGGTAAGCAGAGGGACCCGGAATCGATTCTTCAACGGACGGATGGGCGCGACTATTGTTGCCGGGGTCACACGTTTTGTTTCAACCATTCCTGTAAGTGAATGGAGAATCTGTCTTGGTAGATGAAAGACAGAGTTAAGGGAGGCAGTAAGGATAACGCCGTGGCCCTCTGTTTTTTTTTCTTTCCGGTTCATTTCTATTCAGTAAAAAATTCTACCGTAACACGTTTCCAGTTCAGCTTCCACATTTGTGTAGCACAAGTTGACTTCATGTGAGCTCGAGCAAAAGTATCCCACCATTCCCTTCTGGTTTATTTCTGGGAATGATGTTTATGAAATGCAGTGGGATTTCATATAATATGCCTGAAACCCTGGTTCTAATCCTTTTGTTTTTTTTTTTTTTAAAACACTTTACTGCAACAAACGTCCTGTATTGTTCATAATGGTAACTGATCGTAACAGAGAATTTGCTTTTACTTTCTTCCGTTGAAGTTACATGTGGTAACTGTTTCCGCGCCTCAGTGCTTATTAATTTTTTTTTAATTTTTTTTTTCGAATTTCAAATCATAACTATTGCAGTTATCCCTAACACTATAATGTTTTTACCGCATGTAATAACTAGTTAATAGTTAGGTTTTTCATTTATGTCTGCCTATCTACATATACTCTCGGTCGATCTTAATTAATAGTTCATGCAATGTGGGTTGAACTCGATATTTGGTTTGTTACCACCGCGATGTGAAGTAGCGTCGGAATTGCATGTACAGAGATTTGAAATGGCACTGGTTTGAAATTGTTTATACCAGTGATAAGAATGACATCGCAACAGAATTAGTAACTCGCATTAACATGCATATTTAAAACCGGGTTTACTCATATATATATTTGGCAGCGCGTTATTTTTACTTTTGTTCCTTTACATATTCGGGTTAAAATGGACTTAAACACTGTGTGTAAAAGCCTAATTAAAAAGCGGCAGTCTTAACTTGCGGTAGATTCATTGTATATTAAAATAATTACTAACCCCGAATTCGTTTAATTGGCTACTCTTTTAATATCAGATTTCCATTGTGTACATCTACATGTCTTTAATATCAGATTTCCATTGTTTACATCTACTCCTTTAATCGCTATATAGTTAGCGCTCAGCGCTTCTCGTTACCTGTTATTTCACATATGTAAAGGTAGTCGACCATAGGTTGATTAGGAGGCATAAATTTTAACTTCCAATTGGTTGTGGTATAGGGTTTTCATAGATATAGAAGTAGGTAAACCATGCCATCTATACTTTAAAACAGTAAGGAATGTAGCACATCTATAGATTTATAATGTTTTTCTAATTACAAAATTTGCAACATGCCTACTTTAATATTTTCACTTTTCGTTGCTCTATCATGAAACTTGAAAGGTTATTACACAATTTTTCTAGCATACCTATAAGCATAAAACATTTCGTTGTATCGAAAGAAAACAAGATAATATTTACATATCTATGGAGACTAAGTAACCGCAGATCTTGGTTTAGAGGTTCTGGGGTTTCCCTCCATCTCTTCCTAGTCTACAATTAAACAAAATCTGGAAGGTGAATGCCTAAGGATAGATTCTGTTAAATGTAGTACTAAATCCATCATACCCTTTCATTAAATTTTGTATGTAGCCACTTCATACTAATTTAAATAGAAGAGCATCATCCCATTCATACAGTAGACCAACCTCCCACCACAGATCAACCTTTACTCTTATCTCTAGAAGTTCCCTTTTCTATGTATCTAGGGAAATAAATATAAATTCATTTTTCTCTTTGTATGTCCTATTCTTACCCTCATAATTGAAAGATTTCTAGTGAGGTTAAATCATGGTAAAAAATGGAAAAAAATGATACATTCCTATGAAGGTGCTCATGCTCAATAAGGCCAGCTAGATGATATAGCAGTTAGGTACTACCGTTTTCTCTCTTGTTTTTCATCACAGTAAAGCAGCATCGATCTTTGCTACTGTATTAAGGTGGTTTCAGTATCTTATCTTTATGAACACTGAAATTTCTTTTACCTAACGATGATATGTCATTGTAAACTTACAGATTGTTTTTTTTTTTTTCCATCATGGATATATAATCCGAGTGAAGAAACAATCATACGCTATTATTTTTCATAGAAGTAATATTTTTCTGAGAGATGTCGGTTTCCACTTTTAAACCTATTATAAGTTTAACCATTCTGTTATATGAGCCTACTCATATTACTCCCATATCAATGTTTTTACTTTATCACAATCTGTTAGATGTATACCTGAAAGTATATCTAAGATATTTGTATACTTGAAGTAATATTTTTAATATTCATAAAATTTATAACAGTTTACCAGTTCTTTGTGAGCACATATCTTGCCCAATTTTTGAACTTTGGCTCCGATACCATCTGTCACGTCTCCCAGATCCAGCTTTCTAAACCTATGACATAACTCAGATATTCTCCGCTTTATGCGCCAGATAACATTGATAGTTTTATACTGAATCACTTACAAATTCAGACTATTATCCGAGATTTAAATTCTTTTCAGTACTTATAGACAGCCAAGGAATATAAGAATTTCCATGAAGATTTTTGGGCTTGACCTCCCCTCTTCTCAGTCCATCTAGTAGACTTATATAGCTATATATATATTTTACTTTGTGTTTCTCAGGTTTTTCTTTTCAGAGTTTTGTCCAACTCTAGATGATTGCTAGGCCCTTCCTCAACTTTCCCAAATTTTTATGTGCCTTATAAAATTTTCAACATTTTAAAGTTTCGAAGATCGGTGCAAGATGTGCGCATCCTCGCATACATCTATCTATACTCGCTAACCTCCATTGCCCCAACTACTTTCCCTGTGTTAGCTTTACATGGACGGCATTAGTATGCTCGTTTATTGTATTTTATCATATGCTTACAATTCACCTCCTCACACAAACTTTTATCACACACTAGATTGTTCAATAGATTTCCCTTTTATTTCCATCGTTCCAACATTCAACTCACAGGACACTCGTACGTATTTAACTGTTCTGTGGAAACTAGGAAACAGATCCTCTTGCTTCAATCAAATGGAGGTAGAGAATATCGAACCGGATAGTTTAGAATTCCTTGTTAGATCCTCATTCTTAGTTAGGAGATTCAACTTCTCAAGCCATATGTTTACCCTTACATTTATGAATAATTTAAATTTAACTCATAATTCTTTCCATTGTAACACAGCTGACATACTGAACCCCATACTGCTATCACAGGGTTGTTGTTTCCTACTTTCTGTTATTGGTTACCGGGAATTCTGTGCCATCAGTATTGTTATGATAGGTTTAGTTGTTTGGGGCTTGCTGTTCATAGGTACTGTTTTGTTAACCTTTTCTGGTTATACACACATAATTTAAATATTCCTTTAAAGATAGCAAGCTATACCTATACATAGTTATTAGATTTGCTGTTCAATTGATCTATCTTCTCTAACCTCATTCCTACCATGTATTCATCCCTTCAACCCAACCATTTGTCTCTGCTATCAATAGCTTTAGTTTGCAATTTCATAAGTTACTGAACAATTAATCAATCTACCATTTGCATACTGTACCATGACATAACAATTCATAAATTGCATAATGAACCATAATATCACAATTCATAAACTGCATAATGAACCACAACATCAAATTTCATAAAACAGGGATATGTTTAATACAGACTTACAGAAATCTCCAAATTTATGCATGCACACCTCTATTATGACCAGTCCACCCAACCTTAGAGTTTGTTTATCTCTAGAACTCACCCCCAAGCTGAGATCCTCCAAGAACAGACTAACCTCAATCTGTTTTGGAGCAGCTTATTTAAGCTGTGCTTTCCCCAAAGCCTGTTTCCAATTCTGCATCCAGAATTTCAGGATGCTTTATTCCTGTTTAGCCTAGGCTTCTCATTTTGGGACTCTTTAAAGCTGCTTTAAGCTTTTCCTCAGCTTTTCCAGCTTTTTATCACCTCTTCCCAACTACTCCTCTTCATTGGGGAAATTTAGATTTTTCCTCAAAAATCTAAATTAGAATTAATTTATTTCAAGGATTTTTGAAAGATTTGGGGAAAGTCTTTTTTTCCTTTTCCATCACCTCATGGATTAGGCATGTGATCTCACTTTCTCATCTCGTCATAGTGCATACCCAATATTTTATTTATTTTTTCATAAATAAATAAAGTTAACTATCTACACAATAATTATCCATCAGTCCACTCCCTTTGGATTTATGTTCAAATGTCTCATTTGAAAAGCATAGAACCCTGGGTGTTACA